>JAKJMR010000130.1:415272-434333 GCA_024449315.1 Daboia siamensis | reverse complement strand
GAATAGAATAGAATAGAATAGAATAGAATAGAATAGAATAGAATAGAATAGAATGAAAATAGAGTAGAGTAGAGTAGAGTAGAGTAGAATAGAATAGAAAATGGAGTGGATACCGGAACGCTGCTATCATAACTTACAGGCTATTGTCATGATAGTAGATACGTTAAGAGTTTCTGGCTAGCAGCGTCTAGGAATGGACTCCTAAGCCCAGTTAAACATGTGCAAGCAACAACTTGAACTCACTTCCCTTGCTGAACTCATTTACTGTTGATTAACAAAATAATAGAATAACAGAGTTGGAAGATTGGCTAAACTATTCGACACATATTCTTTCTCCTTGATAAGAAAATCCCGACTGACCAACAAAAGCATCCCGAAAGGGTTTTGTTAGCATTAAGGCGGCATTCCTGCAATTAAACAAAGACCTTTTTTCTATTTTACAAGTCTTAAGGTGCTTTTTCAAAAGCCTTGTGTTTATCCTGAGTGACCAGATGCGTTGTGGATCATCTTTACATCGGTGCCATTTGCTGAGTGGAACATTGTTTTGCTGCTGTTGTGTTCAGACACCGTCCAGCCTCTCCTTGTTTTCTTAGGGATCCTCGGATTCTCTTTGCTTTGGACCTCCTTTGGGCTTTCTAGGTTGCAGTGTGTCCTGGAGAAAGAATATTTCTGCTCTTCCATCCCGAATGGTGAGACCTCTTCCAAAGATGATGGGGGAAGGATCCAGAGAAATTAATATGTGCGGAAATATTACAAAGGAAGGCAGAATATTATATTTCCCCAAAGGATTTTAAAGGCAGGAACCAACCCGCCCGCCCCAAGTTTCTCTGCCCCAAACGGAAACCAGGTCTGCAGAAATGCAGATTTGGATAACCTTGTCAGAAAGATTGGAGTCAGGAAGCTGATGGGATTAGAAAGAGAAAGATCCCTAGAATCAACAATCCCTCACACCCAAAAATCCGACAGTCATCAGCCACAGTCCCAGGGAAGCAGGCTGTGACCTTTGGGACATAATAGGGTTGGGGAAGGCAACATAAATTGCTTATAAAATTGCCTTGGGAAAATCCGTTAAATGTTTCTCTTCCAGACTTCCCTACGGGCCTCACATCCATCCTCTTTGTGGTAACCAATCTGGGGGTTCTCAACTCCACCGTCTTCAAGGGTCCAGCTTTGTCATCTGTCACCAGCCTTGCTTTAGCGAACAGTGGCATCAGCAAAATTGAACCCGGCACGTTTCGTGCTTTCCAAGGCCTTACTAAACTTAGTCTCTATCAGAACAGCCTGACTTACGTGACAGCATCTTGGCTCTCCAAACCGGGCTTACTTCAGAACCTCACGGTGGCCCAGAACCTCATGACCAAAATTGGACCTGAGACGTTCTCTGGCTTCTCCAACCTCACCACCCTGAACGTAGCCAGCAATAAGATCTACGAAATTGCCAGCCGGAGCTTCAGAAGCTTATCCAGGCTCACGTTCCTCGACCTTTCCAGCAATAATTTAACCAGCTTAACAAGAAACGTGTTTGATGGGATGAGAAGGCTGCCAGCAATGAAACTTGGAGGAAACCCATGGAGCTGTCTCTGTGAACATCAGGATTCTGTATTATTTCTTCAAGGTGCGACGCTGGGAAATGTTGGCTTTTTAATAAGAAAAAAAAAAATCCAAGGTGATAGAATAAGTTACTGATTTGTCTGCCTCCACCCCGCCCAGATATAACCTTAAAGTTCTACTGAAGGAGTGCTGTTAGGTTTCATGAACCATCCCGAAGGTGCTTTTCCAAAAGCCAAGTGGACTTTTGTTTTTTTTCTTGAAGGTGTTTCGTTTCTCGTCCAAAAAGCTTCTTCGCTTCACTTCGCTCAGTCAGGACTGAAGAAGCTTCTTGGATGAGAAGCGAAATGTCGTCAAGGAAAAACAAAACCCAGTGGCCTTTTGAAAAAGCACCTCTGGGGACAACCATGACCTGGATGACTGAGAATCTCCATAGAAGTTTCATAAACCGGATGAGGGAGAAGAGAAAAAGTCAAGGAGTAGGCGTCAAGAGAAGAATCAACCTGGAGTCATTACATTCTCATCAATGGTTTAAGTCCAACCCCTCTTGAATTCTGTTAACTCTTAGTGCTGAAAGTTAGTTGATTCTTGTATATAGGCTTAAGCAATAAATCTTAACTGCAACTAAATGTACGATCCTGTTCCTTCACAACTATTGAGTGAGCCCTGCCAGGGGTGGCTTGGTCAGCAAACCATGGTGTTAGTACCATGTGCCAACTCAGCCCGTGCATCACGGTCTTCAACAACCTAATGCCCTGCTTTGGGATATTGTTCGTTTGCTTGTTTGTTTTACAGAGCTGTACAACATGTCACTGCTCCAAGATGCTACTTCTGTCATATGTCACAGTCCACCAAGCATGAAAGGGAGCCAAGTCTGGAACATCTCCAACTTCAACTGCACACCAGAATCCCTGTCAACAGTTTTGGGGAGCAGCTTCTATCAAACTGGACTGCCAGCTTTGCTGGCTTCTTTAGGTATTTTTCAGTATTCCTGTTAGTGAGTTTCCAATAATGCTTCATTTCAGATTGGGTACGTGATTTGTTTTTGAGTTAATTGACTTTCCTTCCTTCCTTTTTTTTTTTTGGACAGGATTTATTTCCTTTCTCTTGCTGCTGTTTGGGATGTGGATGGTGAGATACGCCAGTAAACGGATCCGGCCAAGCCAGGAAGCCGTGGAACCCTCCCCCACTACAGTACCCCCAACTCAGATTGATTCTGTAGAACCTCAACTCTCAGCTGGAGAGAATGAAAACAAAGAGAGGACCGCAGCTTTGGGGAACCGAGCGTTGAAAATCCGTGCCAAGTCTGCCTCAGCCATTTTACTGAGAAAAGCATTCTACCAGAGGCAGCAAAAGTCGATGGATGCAAACCGAGAACAAGCAATAATGCCCTTCGGTTCCCAGAGTGATGAAACGCATATTGAAAATGAAGACTTGCCTCCTTTTTCAGGACTGTGGAATTATCAGAAGCTGGAGGAAGTAGAGTCTCAGAGCCACGTCAAGGCAAACCCAGTCGTGGTAGAAGTTGGTCAAGATACTTCAGAGACCAAAGTTTCTTCTGAAGCCTCCGACCGAATAATCCAAGATAATGGAGAGTCTACCCATCTTGAAAAGGAAAACGTGGTTCATCCTGAACCCTTCCTGTATTTAAGTGTGACTACATCCCCTGAAGAACAGACCGAGGTGAAACCCCAAAAGGATGTGACTTCAAAGAATGAGGGCCGTGCCTTGAAGCGGTCACTAACCTGGCCCTTTGAAAGGAAGGTTGGGGGTCAAGGATCCGATGGGTTAAGTGTCAGGGATTCTTTCACAGCACAGTTTTTGCTCTCCCCTCTTCACTGTGGCAAGATGTTGGAAGGGGAGAAACCAGAATTTGATCAGGAGTGGCTACATCTGTCTCCTAGAAAGGGGGATCTTGTGTGCCTTGACGGCAAACAACGTGAGCCTGAGTTAGATGATGAAATGGAGCCTCCATTTTATGAAGAATCAAATCCAGATACTATTGCTCAGGTGACAGATTTAGGGGAAATGGAATTGGACAAAAGACGACAAAGCCAATACAATTTGCGTACTACCAACACTAACCAAGCCCACCATGAGAGAACAAAATTAGACTTCGAAGGAGAGTTGGCTCTTCGGAAAGGATTAAGCCAAGTGGCTCCTCCAAGGTTTATGCAGACTGCTCAGACTGATATCAAAGCAGTCAAGCTATCCCCAGGGCGAAAACCCAAACAATTTTCAAAGCCAGTGTCCTCTCCATCCAGAAACCTCCGGAAAGCCAACACATCCCCACCCTCAAGAATTCCTTTCACCCGCTCTTCATGCGAAGACGACAGCACGTTGGCGATGAACGAGTCTAAGTACATCAACCTCCTGCACGAAGTGGTGGAGAATCGGGGCCGGTGGACTCGGGAGCGATGGAAACTGACCCATCAGAGCTCTAAATTTCTCCAACCGGCCACCAAATCCATGTAGGTCCCAGTGGTCTTCAACACAATTGCTCCAAAGATTGAGACAAACCAAGAGGACTGGCTGAGTGGTCATGACTAGAACACCAATCTCCTTTAAGGTCCCACAACATCCAAAGGCAAGAGTTGGGAAGGAATCCATTGCAATGACTCACAATGCCATTCTAGAATACCTGGGGTATGTTCTGAAGCTATCTTCTGAAGGTGAGGAGGTGCACCCCAACACGCACCTTTAGTGAGGACCCATCGGTTCATTTCCCTCTGGGAAAATCCCACCCCACTGCGTGTGTCTTTTCAACATTATCTGGAGAACGGAAACTGAAGTTGGGCCCACTCCAATGGGGATTAGCCTTCCCTCAACTTGGCACCTCAGGGGAAGCCTCCGTCTTCCCAGCTGTTGGACCAAGAGGTCTGAAGTCCCAGAGCTGGGTTCACCAGGTTGGGAAGGCTGCCATATGGACAAATAATTAAGCTATGTTAGAGGGTAGAACGGCCTTCTCCTTGCATTACTGAATTTTTAGGATGGTTATTTATCCAACTTGCCAACTGCAGTGGGAGCTTCTTGGAGGGGGGAAAAGGAGGGGCAAGCTTTCCCTCATTTTAGGTGTGTTGGTGTTTCAATGCATGCGCGCACAATATTGTTGGCCATTCTAAGCTTCTGTTACGGCACCTTGGGTGAAATCCTAATGATAAAGTTGGTAGGCCATTTGATTCTGTTTGATCCTGATTTCAGTTGTGGCTCAGAGTGACTAGGACATCTTTGCCAATGTAATATGGACCAATTCTCTGCCCTGACTGTGATCTCAGTGATCGAAATTTGCTTTGTAGTGAACTCAGGAAACAAGCTAATTCATCTCCTTGATAGTTTAATCACATGTACTGATCGAGTGAATGTTTTAGGAGGAAGATCCTTGATCCCTTCTGTAACTGCATGCTTCTGTAACGAAGACCTGGCTGTTAAAAAGTGTATCGTTTATTTTGAAACCTCCGCAAGACCGCAGCTCTTTCAAGCTGAATAAAAATAGCAAAGAACGCGTAATGCAAACTGGCTGGATTTTAATTCCTTCCTCAGATAGTTTTAAAAAGTTTTTTTGGGGGCGGGGAGGGGTTATTATCTTCTCAACGTGCCTCACCCTAAAATAAAATAACGGCCACACAGTTTAGGATCCTTGTATCCGTTTTGCAAATCTTGGGGGAAATGTATGCTTAGCGATTCAGTTAAGTAACCATACGCATAACTCAGCAGAGGTCTTTCAATCCAAGAGGGGTGTTTTATTTTTTAAAAAAATGATGTTGGGTTTATGATGTGGTGCGAATTTAGGCACTGTGGTTTATTCAGTAAACCAGGGTTGGCCAAACCGCAGCACAACTGAAAACAGATTCGTTGAGTCCTCCTTAAATGCCACTGAACTCAGTCTCTCTTCTCCAAAAAAAGCTTCGTGATCTTTGAGTATTTTATTCAGCAAAATTTTCAGCTCTCCTGCTCTGGGTGACGAAGCGTCGTCCGGCAAGCCCGATGGACGCGGTCAAGAGACCTCTGCAAAGGAATGGCAAGTGACATCCATATGGGTTGCATTCTTGTCTGGGGGTCTCGGGAATGGGGAGCTGATGACATTCCAAGGGAGATGTTTTTTTTGGACTTGTGTGTTTGAATTTGGCAGGTATCACAGGAATTGTGGCTGTGTTGTTCCTTGATTTGGGGACCGTTCTCCCTTGCCCTCCCATTTGCCAGCTATGCTCCGTATCTACGGTCGAATGCGAGGATGTGTCTTCACTCAGTGATGGTGACTATCTTCAGTGCTTCTAGCTGTTGCTTTCTCCTCCTGTTATTCCCATCAGCAGATAAAATTTAGAATAGAATAGAGCTGGAAAGGGACCCTGGAGGTCTTCTAGTCCAGCCCCCTGCTCCAGCAGGAGAACCTACACCATTTCGGACAGGTGATTGTCTAGTCTTTTCTTTAAAAATCTCCAGTGATGGAGCGCCCATGATTTCTGGTGGCAACTTCTGTTCCACTGGTTGATTGTCCTTACTGTCAGGAAGTTTCTCCTTCATTCCAGATTGCTTCTCTCCTTGATCAGTTTCCAACCACTGTTTCTCATCCTTCCCTCTGGTGCTTTGGTGAACAACCTGACCCCCTCTGCCTTGTGGCAGCCCCTCAGATACCGGAACACTGCTATCATAACTTACATGCTATTGTCATGGTAGTAGATATGTTAAGAGTTTCTGGCTAGCAGCGTCTAGGAATGGACTCCTAAGCCCAGTTAAACATGTGCAAGCAATAACTTGAAATCACTTCCCTTGCTGAACTCATTTACTGTTGATTAACAAAATAATAGAATAAAGGAGTTGGAAGGGACCTTGAAGGGATATGAAAATAATAATAATAATAATAATAATAATAATAATAATAATAATAATAATAATAATAATAATAATAATAATAATAATAATAATAATATAGTAGTAGTAGTAGTAGTAGTAGTAGTAATAAGGGACGCGGTGGCTCAGTGGGTTAGGACGCTGAGCCTGTCGACTAGATGGTCGGTAGTTTGGCGGGTCGAATCCCGAGTGCCACATAACAGAGTGAGCGCCTGTTACTCGTCCCAGCTTCTGCCAACCTAGCAGTTCGAAAGCACATAAAAATGCAAGTAGAAAAATAGGGACCACTCCGGTGGGAAGGTAACAGCGTTCCGTGGGCCTTTGGCGTCTAGTCATGCCGGCCACATGACCACGGAGACGTCCTCGGACAAGCGCTGGCTCTTCGGCTTTAAAACAGAGATGAGCACCGGCCCCTAGAGTCGGACACGACTAGCACGCATGTGCGGGGGAACCTTTACCTTTACCTTAGTAGTAGTAATAATAATTTTGAAGGGACCTTAGAGGTCTTTTAGGCCAGGCCCCTGCTCAGGCAGGAAGCCCCATACCATTTCAGATAGATGGCTGTCCAACCAAAAAAGAAAAGTCCCATTGCCATGAATCCAGACCTCCCCCCAGATATTTTCCGAAATCAAAACACTGACAACCGACTTGTTATTTTCATTCTAAGCCTTTCCTGTTTTCTCTCTTCACCCGTTTCCAGTCTTAATAGCTTTGCCAAGTTCCACCCAGCAGATCCTTCTACAGCAAGGGAACCTTAGTGAGATACCTCCTCTGTCCTTCCGTAATTTCACCAGTCTTTATTTCTTGTCAATCAACGGATTCCTCGTCTCCTCCTTGGCCGACTTCACTTTTTTCACGCCTTACGTCAACCCCCTGAAGATTCTGGATCTCAGCAACAATCAGCTGCTGAGTTGCACAACTGAGCCTCTGGCTTTCTCGGGTCTTCTGTATCTTGAAGAGTTGATTCTAACCAACAACAGCTTGGACGTCTTGAGGGGGACGTGGTTCATGGAGATGCCGAAACTCAAGAAGCTCTGCCTTGCCCTCAACAGAATCACATACCTTCCCCCAAGGACCTTTGAGAACTTAAACACGCTCGACGAGCTGGTGGTCTCCTCCAATATGATCCAATATCTCCCCATGGATGCTTTTTTGGGTTTGGTTTCCTTGACCAAGCTGGACTTATCAATTAATGAAATCCTCTTTATCAACCAGGAAGCCTTCCAACCTTTGCAGGCACTCCAGGATCTCCTGTTATTCCAGAACAGGCTGACCACCTTACCGACTCTCCCCGATTCCATCAACTTCCTGCTTCTTCACAGAAATCCATGGGTCTGCAACTGCCAGTTGATCCAGTCCATGCAATTAGTGGAGGCTAAAATCCAAAGTCCTAGTGGGGTCACTTGCAAAAGACCCCTCTTTCTTTCAGGACACCAAGTGACCAGCAGCAAGCTTCTGGGCTGTGCTCCGTCACCTTCTAGCTATTTGTCTTCCCCGCTGTTCTCAGCTGTTGACTTTCCTCCCTCACGATCAGGAAACTTCAGGCTGATCTGTGGACTGCTAGGTAAGGCATCATTTAAGTTGTCGTAAATGTGAATCACTTGGGGCAACTGTGAATTGGGTGACCGAGAATCTCCATAGACATTTAGTTCTGCTCCAGATTTTTAGTGTGACTTAATGGGTAGAGTCGTTTCCCTACCTTGGCTTTTGCCAAAGGTTTTAACCCATCACTGCCATCTTCCTGATTCTAAGTGATCCTTGTTTAGTGACCTTCTGCCATTGCAAAGAAGGTGAAAAAGGAACTCTGCAACTAGTCGTTGCAGTTAGGAACTTTGCAAAACCTGAGAAGCAAAGGAAAGCTTAAAGTAAGATCGTAAAGTGAGAGTCCTGGTTTTTACAACCACCTTGCCAGTCCCAATTATGGTTGCTAAATGAAGACTCCCTACAGTGGCTGAAGGGGGTGTTAACCCAACGTCCAGGTTCTCCGTCCATAATATAGACATTTAAAAAAGCACAATAATTAGCACAGTAAAAAGCCTTTGCCTTTTCCCATTTTCGTTTTGGTTACGCGCAGGTGGCTTTTTCCTCGGTTTAGCTGCAGGCCTGCTCTGTTGTTATTGCCTCCCCAAATGTTGCGGTTGGCGACCGCCCTTTGCAAACCACTTGAAGAACGAAAAGGCTCTCTCCAGCAGCCAAAGGGTCAAACCTTCCGCTCATCGAGAAGGGAAAGCGTCCGACAAGAATTCCCAGATCCTTTCCGGTCATTCGGCTGCAGGGAGCTCAGCCACGGCTTTGGAAGTTGGCCGATTCGCAAAGGGAACCTGCTGCGGGCCGCTGGTCTCTGCTTCTCAAATTTGCTGCAAGGAGCAGGTGACGTTCCAGAGTCCACTGATTGCCTATTTATCCGTGGACCCAACAGGCCGAAGCATTGTGACCCTCCGTGAGAAAGGACACGAGGCAAGATGTCCAGTCTTTAGCCAGCCCTGCCATCCAGTTCTCCAGGACAATACCAACCAAGGGACTGAAGTCTCCAGGGATGGTGGCAATCGAGAGCAACACAGCACCGCATGTATGCACGGCTTAAGGGGTTCCTGTGTATCACCTACTGCTTGGGATCAGGTAGCCAGGAAGCAGTCCGGTGAGTGAATCAACCACTGCAAAACACACACACACACACACACACACACACACACACACACACACACACACTGCTGGCTATGTCTTTCCTGGAAGATTTCCCGCCCCACCTCTGAAAGGTATACAACCAGAACACAACATGCTGGATTCCTAGAATCAGAGAATGGAAGAGTTGGAAGAGCTTGCAAAGATTGCATCTGCCTAAATTCCTTGCATTTCCAAAACTCAGCCGTAAGTGGTAATCATCACAGAGTTGCAGAATGACAGAGTTGGAAGAGACCATGGAGGTCTTCTACCTCTGCTCAAGCTGGAGACCCTATGCCAGGACCCTCCAATCTTGGCAACTTTTAAGACTTATGGACGTCAACTCCCAGAATTCCTAAGCTGGGCTGAGGAATTCTAGGAGTTGAAGTCCACAGGTTTGAAACTTGCCAAGGTTGGAGACCCCTGCCCTGTATCATTCTGGACAAATGACTGCCCAATCTCTTCTTAAAAACTTCCAGTGTTGGAGCACTCACAACTTTTGGAGGCAAGGTGTTCCACTGATTAATTGTTCCCACTGTCAGGAACTTTCCCCTTAGTTCTAGGTTGTTTCTCTCCTTGATTAGTTTCCATCCGTTGCTTCTTGTCCTGCCTTCAGGCACTTTGGAGAAGAGCTTAACCCCCTCTTCTCTGTGGCAACCTCTGAGATATTGGAAGATTTGCTATCCTGCCACCCCTGCCCCTTCTTTTCATTAAAAAAAAGAGTCCCAATATGGACTTTAGAACATTGTCTGGGGAGATATTAGAGCCTCTGCTTTTCCAATCATGTTATTATCTCTTCCAGGCTTGGGAGAGCACGTAGATCACCACACGAACGTCCAAACTTTGCATCCAAAGATTCACGTTAGAGACACCCAGCCTTTGCCAGCTCTGGTCCATATAGATTTTCCCGATGGACATGCCATGAAAATCGAGCAAAACAGAGCTGCTTCTTATACATCTCCTTCCACGAGAAACAAATCTCATCCAGGCAGAAGCCCCATCCATGCTTCTCCCGGTTGCCTGAAGAGAAAGAGGAACAATCGTGGATGTCCCCGTCACCGATCCCAAGCTGGCTTCACATCTCCCGAAAGTGATCCACCTTCTGATTTGAGACACTGGCAAGACAGTTGGATGGGGAGAAAGGATCCGAGGAGGTCCAACCTTCACCTGTCCTTTGCAAGCACACCCAATAAAAGCCGGAGATGGAAACCTTGCCCTTCCCATCCAACCCATGAGGTGACCTCCACGCCTTCCCTTTCTAGCCTATCCAGCCAACCAGAAGCTTGCAGGTTCCACCACTTGAAGGAACCTTGCCCTGAGCGGCTCTTGGTTCCTCATCGTCCTGGGAAAAGACCACGAGTATTTCAAGAGTTGGAGAACGCTCAACAAGCTGGAGAAACCATTCTCACCTATAGGAAGTCTAGGAGCAGGCAAGAAGACCCGAGATTCCTTACCAGGAAGGAATCTACCCTGAGCATGATCTGGAAGTGCCGGAACTGTGGTTGCGAGGGCTCTGCTCCTTGTCCTGTAACTCCAAGGAGATGTGCTCAACCAGGCGCTACACCCAGGAGGACATTTCTAGATGCCGCTACTCAATGGTCCTCGACCGATGTGGTCCGCTTTAAAGGTAACGCACCCACTGTGTTCCAGCAACACAGATAAAGGTGAGAAAGCAAGATAGACCATAGAATCCTAGGGCTGGATGGGACCTGAGAGTCCAAGCCTCTGTTTAAGGCAGGAGGCCTTGATAGACTTGATGAGGATGAGTGCTTTGGTCATCAACATGAATGGCAGGAAGGAAGGAAGGAAGGAAGGAAGGAAGGAAGGAAGGAAGGAAGGAAGGAAGGAAGGAAGGAAGGAAAGAAGGAAAGAAAGAGGGAGGGAAGGAAGGAAGGAAGGAAAGAAAGAAAGAGGGAGGGAAGGAAGGAAGGAAGGAAGGAAGGAAGGAAGGAAGGAAGGAAGGAAGGAAGGAAGGAAGGAAGGAAAGAAAGGGAAGATCTTCACCCTCACATAGCATCTCCCCTTCTTGAACCAGGGTGGGAGAAAGGCAACCATCTTAACGGGCTTCCCTTCTCGATTTTTGCAGAAAATGAATTTGCCCTCACTTTTCTCGGTGTTCCACATAACATCGCAAAGTCACGGTCAGAAGAACGCTGGTTAGCCGCTTGTTTCCCAGACTTCCAGCCCACCTCTGCCCGAGCCCATCGTCCAGGTGAAATTGATTCCATCTACGAGTATCCTTCTCCGTTGGCCAGCACAACGGCCTTCGACACAGCCTCCGTGTTGGTCAAGGACACCGTGATAGTGCCAATACTGAAACACCAGGACCTCTCAACGGATTTCTCGAAGATCCCCAAAACCAAACCGATGGCTGTCATGGATCCTTTGTCAGGCCGATTGCCTCTGGAGAAGATTACATTCGGAAGTTTGAGCGAAGCACTCCAGCCTCCGGAAGAAGTTCTGTTGGAGACTCTTGCTTTGGGCATGGAGCAACCCTCAGAAGAAAGTCAAGAGGAGACTCCATCTCCCATTATCAGTGGCTTCTCTTTCAGAAGAGACACCAATCCACCTTTGCAGGAGCTGCCCGTCTCCATCAGGAGCTGCAGTCAACTTTCCTTCTCCGCCATCCCAGCAGATATCCATCCGAAGACCCCGAGCGTCATGACCATCGGTCCGTTGGTTCAAAAGATGTTCCAGATTGATTTCCCTCTTCCAGCTGAGGAAGAGGAGGAGGAGGAAGAAGAGGAGGAGGCCAAACTGTTTCAAGGTGGAGAACGGGATGGATAACTCACCCAACCAACAGAACGGGTCAGAAAGAGACTGCTGATTTAGTCCCCAATCTGTTTTGTATTTCTGCTCGAATAAAGGCGTGGTTGAAGATCAGAGAGCTGTCTCTTCGTCTGTGATTAGAAAGACAGAGGCCTTAAAACATTCACAGACTGGTGACCTCAGCTGAGCTGAGCTGATAAGTATAAGTCATTGGCCAAGGAGAGATTGGACAGCCATTTGTCTGAAACGGTCTAGGGCTTCCTGCCTGAGCAGGGGGTTGGACTAGAAGACCTCTAAGGTCCCTTCCAACTCTGTCATTCTGTCATTTTGTTATTTTCCTAGAATATGGTATTTTAGTAAAAAAAATAGGCAAAATATATCATATTTTACCCAACTGTATGTTAATATTCTGTGAATGCCAAGCTTTCTAGAGGAAAAAAATTGAATGAAATATTTTAAGTAATTACAATACAGAGAAAGTTAACTCTTCAAAAATGTCTTTTGCACGGTTTTCTTCTTTATTCCATTTGCTTTTGTAGCAGTGATTGTTCAAACAAATAAAAATGTCTTTAGATGAAAAAAAAAAAAGAAATATTTAGGACCAAAAGAGGGTTACGTACTGAAGTCAGACTTGCTTCAGAAATATTTTCCCGGGAGGCTGCAAACCTTTGTCATCAAATCTCTTGTTACAGAGCAACAACATCCAAAGGAAACTCCTTTAACTAAGCACATTAAAAATAAATATTCTTCATTTTAGGAACATCCAGTTGGCAGGAATGCTATAAAAATAAAAGTATTTATTTTACAGAGGTTGTTAATTCAAAAGGAATAGAAAAACTAAAGTTTCTGATCCATCAGGTGTACTGAAACAGATTTTTCCCCCCGATTTACCTGGTTAAGATGTAAATTAACAGAGTAGACGTTTCATATCAAGTCAGAAGCAAGTGGGTTGTGATGTAATTTGCCTTACAGGATTTAAGACGTTCTTTTATACAAAGAGGGTGGGGCTCCATGAAGTTGAATTTGGGAAGTCATGTTGGTCCCAGAAAGAGAATGACTAAGAACAGATTCCACACAGAACATGACATGTTGCGTTGACCCAACTACCTTTGAAAGGAAGTTGCCACACAGCAACCACACCCGCCCGGACTTCAGTGGAGAGAGAAATAATTTAGCAAGCTATGGCTGCGTTCCCTACGACACCCTTAACCCGGGTGAGTGAACTAGTTCATTCAGCTGAGGTTGCATAAGAGTCCAACTGTTCGATGCACACCTGGGGCTGTGTCACCGAAAAAGGAAATTGAACCAAGCCAAGCCTACAAAGCAAGCCGAACTTACTGTGAATGCCACCACTTACTTTTGCCACTGACCTTGTGAACACAGGCTCTAAGTCTTGACGTCCTTCTGCATTGCTTGGGCTGGGTCTTCCTTCTGCTCCAGATGGGATCTGGCTCCTACTAGGGCACACCTGCGAGGCCCTGTTTGTTTGTGCCAATGAAGACATTTTTCACGAGTTGTGGTATATTTTTAATTGGTTTTTGTTTTTCTTCTTCCCCCACCCCAACAATCCCTCGGAAACAATAGAAAAGTTTAAAACCAAGTGGCGTGTGAACGGTCCGTCTTCAAGAGGAACTACCTCTTGTTCTAAACTACTCCAGCCACCTGAAGTTCTTTGGGGAGGAGAAAATTCCAGAACCAGAGCAGGAATGGGGGTGGGGTGGAGGGAGGGTGTCATTCATACCAGCTCTGCAGATCCTGGATCCAGAGTCCAGCTTGAGCAAGTCATCGTTTAAACCTGCTCAGTGCAAAAACTCTTCTTCCCTAAGTTTATAGGTAGTTTTTGATGCAGTTCCATGCATGAACAAGGAGGTGTATTCCGTGCAGGAAGAGGGAGGTTACTCAGAGCTGCGTCTCGTCTCGGCTTTCGGGGTTGGCATTCTTGTGACTGCTGCTCTTTCGACTGTGACCTTCGTTTTCCACGTGTGCCAGGGGGTCCGGTCGTATTAGATACCTGGGGAGGAAAAGAAGAGGTTGTCTAGGGCTGTGTTTCTCAACCTTGAAGATGTGTGGACTTCCAACTCCCAGAATTCCCCAGCCAGTCAGCCAGCCTCGCTGACTGACGAATTCTGGAAAGTTGGATTCTTCAAGTTGCCAAGATTGAGAAACTCTGGTCTAAGGTCAAACTGCTCGGTTTATATCTTGAGGTGGATGGTAGCACCAAGGTTCTTCAGATGACCCATAGTTTCATAGTTCGGCATCCGTAGTTCAAGGTCCTCTCTCATCCCAGCCAGCCGAAATCTAGTGAGATTTCACGAGATGGCAAAGCATCAAGAAAAAGGCTTATAAGGTCATTTTGGCGTCTCACCAAAAGCATCTGGAAGGTGGTCAAGCACACCAAATCACCTGTGGGTCCAAGACTACCGATTTACCCGGTAATTTTCTAAAGCTATTTTATTTGTAAAATGTCTTGGCCACCCATCTGACTTTGATAGAGTAGCTCTATCAAGCTCTATCAAAGAAGACACACGTAAAGAAAAAAAGGAGAGGGAATTGCTTTGATGGAGAATTTTGAATTAAAATCACCAACTTCCTCCATTGTATTAAGAAGCTTATTAACCTGGGTGCTGCCCAGTGTTTGGCAAGTCAAAGGCTGGCAAAGAAAATATGAATTGTAGGAACGAAAGCTTGGGGAAAAAGCTCACTTCTGCTCAGATACATGTCTAAGCCAATTAAATCAACATGGAAAGGGATTAAGTTTTGGTTTTAAAAATGTGAACATAATGGGAAAAAATAATAGCCGTGATAACGCAGTGGTTAGAATATACTATTGCAGGCTGACTCTGCCCACAGCCAGGAGTTCGATCCTGACCACCTCAAGGTTGACTCAGCCTTCCATCTTTCCGAGGTTGGTAAAATGAGCACCCAGATTGCTGGGGGGGCAATTTGCTGACTCTGTAAACCACTTAGAGAGGGCTGTAAAAGCGCTGTGAAGCGGTAGATAAGTCCAAGTGCTGTTGCTTTCGCGATCCTCGAGTAAAGAATGTGTCTCTTGGGAAAAGACACATTCTAAAAAAAAACCCCACTGGCGTGACGCACCACTTTGGATGCAAAGGACGGATTCTTTCTCTGTTCGCTCAAACGCAACACCGGGTCACCAGTTCTGCAGGCCATGTTATTAGCCAGGATACGCTAGAATTCCTTTCATACATACACGATATCGTTGAGTTCCAGCCGTGTGTCGGGAGGAGGGTTGATGAGTACGTAGGAGAGGGTGTTTTGGTGGTCGTTCATTTCATCTGGAAGGGGAAAAAAAAGGGTTGGTCAAGCGATCATCTGGTCAGGCAAAGAAAATGTGAACCAGCTGAAAAGTGGCCAACCTTTGGGGCTAGGGAACACTTTTGAACTATCTCAGTCATAAATAACTCTCAGGGACTTCTATGCTTATTTTGTGTCTATTGTCAGTTAGCTCTAGGCTCAAGCCTTTAAAGGCTTGTTTTTCGTTCCGAATAAAGATAACTTAGGATGCACTCTCCTCTCCAAAGGGAAGCGATACGGTCACTATTGCTCAATGGATCTGAGAAATGGGGACGCTGCCTGTGACAGGATGCTGGGGACGAAAACAGGACAATGAGAGAATGAAGAAGGCGGTTGATGTATCAGAATGGCACAGTTGCTCAGACAAGGCAACAGGTATTTATTTTATTTTTTTAAAAAAAGCCTGCAGCTCACAGCTATTTAAGGTCAGCCAACTTCTTACACCTTACAAGGAAATCTCTCTGTCTCTTGCGGATCTGGGCAATTAAATTCCCAACTGGATCTTACGAATATTAGTAAGACATACTCATGCAGATGGGACCTCTTGGTTCTCTCCAGAAATTCCTCGGGGAAGGCTATGGATAGAAAGCAAAAGAGGCTGCCCCAAAGAAGAGGGGTGTGTGTGTGTCAACCCATTCTCCAAAGCACCTGAAGGCAGAAGCAACGGATGGAAGCTGATCAAGGAGAGAAGCAATCTGCAACTAAAGGGAAAGTTCCTGACAGGGAGAACAATTAATCAGTGGAACAACTTTGCCTCCAGAAGTGGTGGGTGCTCCATCACTGGAGGTTTTCAAGAAGAGATTGGACAACCGTTTGTCTAAAATGGTATACAGTCTCCTGTTTGAGTGGGAGGCTGGACTAGAAGACCTTCAAGGTCCCTTCCAAATTCGTTATTCTGTTCCACTGTATTTTTTTCCCCCCTCCCAGTCCTTGAGCTATACTGTCAATTTAAAGATGGCTACATCAGGAAAGATAAGGGCCCTGGAAGATGCAGTTCAAGTAATCATTGACTCGGTTTTAGGAGGCTTTGATTAATGGGCTGTCAGCTGCACAGACCATTGAGTTTGCTGGGTGCAACTTGACAACAAACGCTCTTTCCATTCCTAGCTCTTTAATTGTGCTGAAAAACATGGGGAGTCGTTAAAATGCTGCCTTGCATTCATTTCCACGGTGAAGTTAATGACTAAGCTGCAACCCTCATATCAAGAAGCTAGTATGGGACGAACGGAAGAATATTTCTCTTCGTTTCAGTTGCAGTCCTGAGGAACTGAAGAACTTTAGCTACGCTTACAGCCATAAGAACATCGCCTTCCCCCCACCCACCCCGCAGACGGAAATCAAAATAAAAGCCACGGTTGGTTCGCTCAAATGGCTTGGATCCTGCATTAAACTAAGATGAAGCACCGTGCCGTTTGAACCTGCGTTACGTTCACACAAACACGTCCAGCCTGGCGACGGACGTTAACTCACTCCCCTGGTGTGCCCGAGATGCTGCATCGTTAGGCTAACTAAGCAGGCTGGGTTGATCACGGTTAATGCTGGCATATCGGAAGAACGCAGCTCATCTAGTGAACAATCCGAGTTGGGCGACCTGTGGTGTCAGGTCTATGGAGGATCTCAGTCACCCAGGTCGCGCTTATCCCGAAAGTGCTTTTTCCAAAGGCAACTAGAACTTTGTTGTTGTTTTTTTTCCCCTTGAAGATGTTTTGCTTCTCGTCCAAGGAGCTTCTTCAGTTCTGACTGTGGTCTCATCTATCTTTAATGAGAATGTTCCTCGGTTACCTATATTGTGTGTGTGTGTGTGTGTGTGTGTGTGTGAATGGAGTATTGTTTATCATGTCTGCACTCAAGGAGACCCCTTAACTAGGCACACTGCAGTCTTTTAATCTTGCTAGCTCGCACCTCTGGCTTTTTCGAAATAGCAACCTACGGAGGTGTTTTACCCCAGGAACTGAACGGGCGACCTCTTTGTTACTTGACTACACCTTGAGTCAACCTTGACTCAGAGAGGAAAAGAGATTTTACCTTGCAAATATCCAAGGTTTACTCGATTCATCACATCACAGGCTGTTAAATTTGCTACATCCTCTACGGAGCACCCAGAGAGAGAGAGAAAAAAAGAAAAAAGAAAAAAACAAACAGAAATCAAACAGAAGGAAGGGGGGGGGGGAACCAAAGAGAACACAACACGGCACAGACATAAACGGGGAGAGAGAGAGAGAGAGAGAGAGAAAGAGAGAGAGAGAGAAAAAAAATCAGCCAGCAGCGATTCAAGAAAGTATTCAGAAAGCGAGATTCGATGGGTCACGTGGGCCAAATCACGTATGTTACATATATGTTCAAAATGACGAGCAGGCAAATTAAAAGGACGCCGGGGTGTGTGTGTGTGTGGTTTAATGGTGTTGCATGAACTAACAGGTGACATTGTCATTTAAAAAAAAAGGGTTTCAGACAATCTCATTTAAACCAAGATCTTTGATCATTCCTTCTACGGCCCTTCTTAAAACTTGGATCAGATCTCGAGAGTTTATTCTGTAGACTTTGTCCTTACAAAAAGGAATCAAGGAGAGAAGCAACCTAGAACTAAGGAGAAACTTCCTGACAGTCAGAACAATTAACCAGTGGAACCACCTGCCTCCAGAAGCTGTGAATGCTCCAACACTGGAAGTTTTTAAGAAGACACTGGACAGCCATTTGCCTGAAATGGTATAGGGTTTCCTGCCTGAGCAGGGGGTTGGACTAGAATACCTCCAAGGTCCCTTCCAATTCTCTTATTCTGGTTTTTTTTCCCCCCCCAAGTCCTTGCAAGTTTTTGGTGATTCCATCCTGCCTATTTTCAGCTTTGCGGACGTAGTGGGTAAAGGGCCAGCTTTTTTTAAAAAAAAAATAATAATAAATTTCATCCATTTTCAGCTTTATAGACATCTCAACTAAGGGACCTGGCTTTCTTTAAATTAAATTTTGGCCAATTTGCCTAACCCCAGCCCCATCAAAGCTTGGATGCAAACCTGGATCAAGCCCCCCCCCCCCCCTTATTTCGTTTTCCCCACTTGTTTCCTACTGGAGAAGGAATATTGAGAAAATTTAGAAAGAGATCGCAAAGAGTCCTTAAGAGCTTTAGCACCAGCAAACCATCCACCCCTACCTATTTCAGGCAAATGGGCACGGACCCCCACCCCCCACCCCAAAAGTGTTAATATCCCTAAGGACTTTACTAAATGAGACTTAGTTATGCATGAACTCTGGAAAACTGTTATTTTGCTATGGAGCAAGCTAGTCCCAGAGCACTTTGCAGGAAAGCTTTCTCAGCTTTTGCTCAAGGCCAGAGTCCAAATGGGTGGCGGACGTCACTTTCTTTTTTTGGGGGGGGACAGCCAGAAAATTACAAGAGGGCTGGCTATCCAGGGGGAAAAAGCCAACGATTCAGGTTTGCGTGGCTCAGTTTGGAGAAGAATTTTTTTTTTTTTTACAGACCAGGAAATTCAGGGCACCATGATCTCTGATAGCAGAAGTAGAAGCAGGGAACAACAACAACAAAAAAAAAACGGCTCAAAAGAATTCTGCAAAAGGAAAGGGGATCGGAAGGAAAAGGTTTTCGTCAGAACGAAAAAGGAAGAAAAACTTTTTTTCCCCCACCTGAGGTCTCTAGCTTATAGTTATTTCCCTATAGTGCTTACGTTATATCGATGATGGGAAGATTCAATGACTAAAATATGGAGACATTAAAAGAGCATTTAATTTTTCTGATTTCTCTCTCTCTCTCTCTAGCCATTCATCCATCCATCCATCCATCCATCCATCCATCCATCCATCCATATATATCTGTCTGTCTGTCTGTCTGTCTGTCTCTGTCTGTCTGTCTGTCTGTCTATCTATCTATCTATCTATCTATCTATCTATCTATCTATCTATCTATCTAT
>JAKJMR010000130.1:383744-414622 GCA_024449315.1 Daboia siamensis | reverse complement strand
CTCCCTCCTGGCACTGATGATGTTACCTAGTTGGGTTATGAAATGTCTGTGAGAAAACAACCCAGCTCAGAGAGCACCAAGGATCAATATATTAGGAGCGGAAAGGAGCCCAGGGCTGAGGAAGTGAAAGTGGTCCTAAAAGCCACGAGCCTTGGTTATGGGAGAACACACCAAGAAGACAACTCATTGTGGCAGAAGGATTCCAAGCTACATGTTGGGGGGGAAACCAAAGAAGGCCCTTTCCCTTGACGGCACAAGCAAAGGGAACCACTTACCGTACCCTGTTGTGGGTAAGCCCAGGTGTTTCATGCGATTCTTCACAAGCTCCGACAGCTCCTGCCTTTCCGACCGGCGATAGAGGTTGAGTCTCTGCTGGTTGATCCACTCGGCCGTCTTGGAGGTCTGCTTGTTGGCTCCTTTCCTGCTCAGCCGCCGAGCCCACTGCATGCTTTTCCTCCGGAGAAGAGGGTGCTCCGTCTGGTCAGCAGGACACGAATTCCGCTGATGGTGGCGTGGTTTGGCGTTCCAGGCCTCCTTCAGCTCTTCGCAGTCTTCCACGTTGATTGAAATGGACTGGGAACAGCGGAAGATCAGGAGAGGGAAGCCATCAACCGCTTGGGGATGAGGGTCTACGGCGACTGGCCACGGCCAACTTGCCGTGGGACAACTCGCCGCGGCCAACTTGTCATAGGACAATTCGCCGTGGCCAACTTGCCATGGGGCAACTGGCCACAAGACAAGAGTTACACTAATATCGAAGAAAGAGCGGAACAGAGTCATCAAAGAAAGGATGCCAAAAAAAAGACAAAATGGAATGGGAGGGACAAAAATCAAAACAGTTTTTAAACTGTTTTAATTAATTAAACTGAATTCTCCTGTGGCCAGTGCCCGGGGTTGATTCCTGGGAAAAAACCCTCTGATTCCATGGAATTGTAAGGTCTATAAAAAGCACCAATCAGCCCTAACAACAGGAAACCTTTCCAAAGAGATGACTGGTTGGCAGTGAAAGCCATTGTTGACCAAAGGATTTAGGCGGAATCAGTCAGGATTCATCTGGATCGAACCACATGCCAGACTAGGCTAAAATGGCACCAGGCCGGCAGAGATTCCACAAGTTTTGGTGAGCCCTGTTCTTGCTTGCTTATCTCAGGGTGACCCAGATGATCACATGGAGCCAAATCACGGTTTCCATGTTGGAGTTCAGCGTGCTATCTGAACAAGCGTGTGGTGGGATCTTTTCCCTCAGCTCCCTCCATCTTGATTGGCTTTTGACTTGAAGAAGCCGACATTAAAAATAAACGCCTCCAGGGCGACTCAGATCATACTCACCTGTGTTCTGATATCATGAGGCTGGGGTTGGGGTGGGAGGGAGGTGGAGGTGGAGGGAACGACAGGACAGAGAAAAGAAAGAAAGAGAAAAAGAGAAAAGCTTGACACGTGATCTTGAAAACAATGCAGGCCACCCATTCTTCCCTTTGGCTGAATGGTAGATGGGTGAAAACGTGGGCTGAGACCCACAGCTCTTTTACTGTACTGTTCATAGCATTCTCTGAAATGCACATCAGCCTGAAAGTATAAATGGATCTCATGCTGGGATCTGGCTTGAGGATCTCTAAGGCAGCTTCCAACATTATGGAACGCTATAGTTCCCACCCCCTTCCAGAAAGTATATAGTATATATTATATAGTATACTAAAAAGGTAAAGGTAAAGGTTCCCCCGCACGTGCGTGCTAGTCGTTTCCGACTCTAGGGGCCGGTGCTCATCTCCGTTTCAAAGCCGAAGAGCCAGCGCTTGTCCGAGGACGTCTCCGTGGTCATGTGGTTGGCATGACTAGATGCCAAAGGTGCTGTTACCTTCCCACCGGAGTGGTCCCTGTTTTTCTACTTGCATTTTTATGTGCTTTCGAACTGCTAGGTTGGCAGAAGCTGGGACGAGTAACAGGCGCTCACTCTGCTACGCGGCACTCGGGATACGACCCGCCAAATTGCCAACCTTCTGATCGACAAGCTCAGCGTCTTAACCCACTGAGCCACCGCGTCCCATATAGTATACTATATATACTATATAGGATATAGTATATCTGTACTATAGATGCCTATTTTAATTTGGACGATTCTTTAAATGTTCTCTTATTACTCTGCTAACGAATAGGCTGTTCTTTAATTCCTGAACAGTCTGAATCCTGAAAGCCTAAATCTATCGACCATGTGATATGGCAAGATATGTCTCAAAGATGCTTCTAATTTGTTTAAAGAATTGATGCTGGAACTGGGTATGTCCAGTTTAATGAAAAGGGTGACATGATAGCAGTGTTCCAATATTTGAGGGGCTGCTACAAAGAAGTGGGGTGGTCAACCTCTTCTCCAAAGCCACAGAAGACAGGACAAGAAGCAACGGATGGAAACTAACCAAGGAGAGAAGCAATTAAGGAGAAACTTCCTAACAGTGAGCACAATTAACCAGTGGGAAGGCTTCCCTCCAGAAGTTGTGGGTGCTCTATCACTGGATGTTTTCAAGAAGAGACTGGACATCCATTTGTCTGCAATGGTTTTAAGGTTCTCCTGCTTGAGCAGGAGGTTGGACTAGAAGACCTCCAAGGTCCCTTCCAGCTCTGTTATACGGTTCTGTTAAGCGATTCTAGCATCGGATCACAAGCCCTGCCTGCTTGCCGAGGATCCTCTAGGATGCAAAGAGATCCTGTAAAAAAAAAAAAAGAGCTACACTTTGTTGGATTCTTACATCTGTGGTGGAGAACATGTGCGATTCGGTCCTGTAGATGCCGATGGGGATCTCCGCGCTGGAAGAGCACAGCTTCTGAAAGAGACGTCCGTAGGATCGGATCCAGAGTTCATCTTCTGTTATTTTCATCTGTCGGATAAAGCAGTGAAAGAACGCAAAGAAGCCAAGGAGAGAGAGAAAAGAAAAAGCAGAAGGCGTGATTGGTAGCAGATTATGGGTTAAATTATGCTACTCTCCCTATTGAAGATAGACTTAAGGAAGGGCGGTATACAAATAAAATTAAATAAATAAATAAATAAATAAATAAAGGTATTCTAGGAATCTTCTCCCTAGCGGTGCCCCAATGAGTAGATCCAAGGTAGGGCACACCTATGACCTAAGCCCATTTTAGAGATATTTGAAGGCAAAACTAACTCTCCCTTGAACGAGCCGAATCACCAAATAGCAGGAAAACACACTTACTGCACAGAGGTAGCCAGACCCAGGCGTTGTATCCAGACCGAGTAATAACCTCGTGATGGTGATCATATAATCTTTCACGAAAGACTGAAAAGAAGAAAGGCATCCATCAGTCCTTTTTGGTGGGATGGAAGCTAGAGCTGTAATGAGGGGTCGCTGGTGGTCTCTGAGCTTTCCTTGTTTTCTCACAGACGTTTCATGACCCAAACTAGGTAAGATCGTCAGTGCTAGGCTGATGATGTTACCTACTTAGGGTCATGAAATGTCTGCAAGAAAACAAGCAAGTTCAGAGAGCACCAAGGACCCCACAGTCCTCCCTCCTCCTCCTCCTCCTCCTCCTTTTCCTCCTCCCTCCCTCCCTCCCTTCTAGCACTGATGATGTTACCTGGTTGGGTCATGAAACGTCTGCAAGAAAACCATCAAGCTCAGAGAGCGCCAAGGACCCCACAGTTCAACCCTGAGCTACAAATATTCTCCTTCATCAGTATTAGAGCTATAATGTGGGCAAGTTAGACTCAAGTCAACGTCTGAACTGATTCAGTGATGATGATTTAAAAAAAAAAAAAAAAAAACTTCTCTTTCCGCCCACAAGCCAAGAAACCCATCTTTTATAGTCTGGAGCTAGAACTAAAGACAAACATGATTTTATTTTGGTCCCAGGTCAAAGTCTTCTTCAGAATCACTTCCTTTTGAGGTCTTCCTATCTCAGGTACCTTCATCCTCCATCACCATGAGTCACCGTGGAACTGCTTGCAAAGTGGAACAGAAGGAGCACCTATGAAGGATCTGAGTAGTTGGCACTGGAAAGAAGGGTAGTTTTTTTTAAAATAAATAAATATTCCGGTTGTTCCTTTTTTCTGACCTGGTAAAGGAGCGTATCTAACATGCTGATGCTGAAAACTCGGCCAGCGGCAAACGGGAGGCGGAACATAAAAGCCAAATTGGAGCCATTTTCTCGTTCTTTCTGTGCAGGAGACAAGATTACAGAACAGGATAAAAATAGCTGGGTTTTTTTTTTCCAGAGAAGGCCAGTATTCCTGTCTCTCTAGGAAGCCCATAAGAAGATCGTTACACTGAAGCCCCTTATTATCCATGAATAGGAGACCAGCAGGTTAAGCTGGAAGGCGGCGTTAAACATGTCATCAATTTGGAATCATTGTGTCGCCACAAGAGACCCCTGTCCAATTTTTCAGGATGTGTGAAGCTCAGAATCCAGGTTATGTTCACAAATACTAGCTTCTTTGAAGGGCAATAGGAAAGCAGAACAACAACAACAACAAAATCAGCCTACTGGACAACTTCCAAGCCAAAAGCTTGGTGTGTTTTTATTGCAGACCTGGAGTTATGCATTTGTATTGTTTAATTACCTTCTCCAGTTTGGAAAGGGCCAACGAGTAGCTGTCCTTCGCCCGGAATTGCATAAACCTCATGTTAGATGGATGGGTCAATTCAGTAATGATACTCAGACTTGGAAAAAGTCTGGAAGGGGAAAAAAAGTGATAATCTTTCATAAAGATCTGAAAAACATATTTAGTTTTGGGTCTTCTTTAGTTTTTAGTCATTCATCCTCAGAAGAAACTAACCAGGTTTTTGGGAGAGGTATGTAAAATAGTGAAAACCACTTTCATGTAGTAGTTAAAGCTTTAGGCTAACAAGCAGGAGACTGTGAGTTCTAGTCTTCCCTTAGGCACAAATCCAACTGGGTGTCTTAGGGCCAATCATCAGAAGAGGGTGAGTTCTAGTCCTGCCCTTAGGCGTGAAAGCCAGCTGGGTGACTTTGGGCCAATCACCAGAAGACGGTGAGTTCTAGTCTCACCTTAGGTATGAAAGCTAGCTGGTTGACTTTGGGCCAATCACCAGGAGACAGTAAGTTCTAGTCCTGCCCTTAGGCATGAAAGCCAGCTGGCTGACTTTGGGCCAATCACCAGGAGATGGTGAGTTCTAATCCCGCCTTAGGCACAATCACCCAATTGGTTGGCTTTGGGCCAATCACACTAGGAAAGAGGCAATGGCAAATCACTTCTGGAAAAAAATGTGCCAAGAAAACTTCAAGGACTTTTTCAGGCAGTCTCTGAAAATTGGACAGGATGGGGAAGCCTGTGACTTGATTCCCAACAATTCTGAGCTGGTTCTGAACACAGAAGATCAGTGGGTCTGTTTTGCTACACAAGGGAACCAGATCTGCATGCTGGAAGCTCTCCCTGCCTCACCTGAACATGGTCTGGACGTTGACAATAGTCTTGGCGTCGGCCATGTAATCTTCCTCTGCGCTCATGGTGCTTTCTTTATCCACCACCACCAGATTGTCCGCGTAAATAATGCCACATTGCAGCAAACTATCGAGGCTGTAAAAGACGTTTTTCCCCCCCAAAAAGAAAGAGGGAACCGTTAAGATCAAATTCTTCCATGCATCTAAGCTTGAACTGAAAAGAATATTCCTGGAAAAAAAGCCCTGGTTCATTTTGGGATCATTTTCTATTCCTCAACCCAACTCGCACAATTTCAGACGCAAAATGTTCCTATCTGTTAATTGATCTGTTGATACACACACACACACACACACACACACACACACACACACAGAGAGAGAGAGAGAGAGAGAGAGAGAGAGAGAATCCTTCTGGGAATCTGTTAGGCAGCTTATTGCCAAGAGGGGCATACAAGTTTAAGATATAAGGGAACTCATATAAAGAAGAGAGGAGTGGGAAGAAGAGAAAGAAGGAAACAAACAATGCACAGAATATCAGCCGTAAAAACAAACAAATCCACAGCTCTTAAATCCTTATCCTTCTGTAACAGATGATCAGGCTGGGCCTGAGGCTGGACAGATTAAATGTCAAGCTCCAGGTTCAGGCAGTACAAAGGAGTATAAAAATGTATTGCAAGCTTAAGCTCTCTACAAGAATCTGGCCAACTAATGGTTAAGGGAAATGAGCGGGAGATAAGAAAGGCATTCAAGGTGGAGTGGACTTTGATCTCTTGAGGGCACGCAGGGACTCATGACTGATGACACGTTTGACCCCTCCCTCAGGCTCAGCCTGGTCATCTCCTACTACACCTTCCAGCATATGGCAGATGGATTTTAACATTCTGGGACACAGAAGAAGACACTTACTTATCAATTGTGCCTTCCATATAATAAACCATTGGAAAACAACAGATGGCTTCCAAGAAGTGATGGTCAGGTCTAAAAAAAAAACAAACCGAGAAAAAAAAATCAGGTTCAATTCGATTAACATTCTTATTCCTTTCTAAATGTGCTCTTTCTAATTGTTAAGATGTATCTTGTCTGGTTTTGGAAAAGCTATTCCTGATCACCTAAACAAATGTATTTATACACCACTGCTTTATTCCTCAGAGGTAAACCTCAAGAATTGATTTATAGACTAGATCTGGAAGGGACCTTGCAGATCCTCTGGCCCAAAGCTGGAGTACCATCTGGGATAAATGGTTGTCCAATCTTTTCTTGAATGCCTCCAGTGATGGAGCCTCCATAACGCCAGGAAGCATTCGTTGTATCTAATGTGGTACAATATACTCAGCTGAAACAGGACACCCCCCCCTCCCCAATGAAGACCAATCATGGGTACCTTGATCATCATTCAGATCCCACGAGTAGCCGAGTATTCCTAGGGGCAGTAAACTGAGCAGAACAGCTTCCATTCATGCCCTCAGTTACTGAGCACAAAGATAGGGAAATGTGGGGGAAATCTGGAGCTGAATTAAGACCCTATTCTGGCAAGATTCCTGTCTATTGGCAAGCAGCAATAAACAAACCACTCTGATCAATTTGTGGGGTCATTTCTGGTTTCTTAATCTCACCAGACTAAAGCACACACCTCAAGACTACTTGTAGGAGAAGGCATGGCAGAACCTGGGGTTGGAGTTAAAAGAGGCATCAGCCTAGAATCCCGACGTAGCTGCAAAGGAACTAAGTCCATTCTCCCTTGAATTCCGTGGAGCCTCATCTAACTCCAAGCAGCTACTAACTGTTAGCTGAGAAGATTCCTAGGCACGAGGACCTGTAAATCAATTTAATTGGACCGTCAGCCAAACTACTAGATAAACACTGCCAGGTTTTAAGAAGGATCTTCTTTCATCCTGTTCCTCTCGGCCAGCGACTCCAGTTTCACGCCTCAACTCAGCGAGGATGGATGGAAACCAAATTCCACCAAAGGGAAGGAGGGAAAGAAGAAATCGGAGAGACCCATTTCCCCCCTCACAATTTATTCGAAGCAACTTCAGCCTCGTCAGCTGCAGCACCGTTTGAGTTCCCTAGGCTTTTTAAGGATGACTCAGCCCCGTTCAGTTGCAGATTTTCTTCTTGCTGGCTTTCTGATTCTCTACTCTAAATGTTGTGCCTGTGTTTATACATGGAGCAGTGGCACAGCACGCTGCGCGTTCAAGAGAAGTCGTCTGGAAAGAAAGAAAAGGAAAGGAGGAACTTGCTTGTTGTCCAGCAGCAGCACGATGGGGTTCAACTCCTTCCGTGAACGATAGTACGCTCGAAGAGGGACAATAAAGTTATACAAGCCGTTGCCCGCCGTCTCCGCCGACACAATGATCAACTTGTTCTTGAAGCCATAGGCCTTTGCGTCTTCGTAACTGTTGTGCTTGCAGCCCTGGAAACACAGCACACACAAATGTCCTGGTTGCGAGGAAGTTTGGAATAGGCTGGGATTCAGGGTGAGCCTTTTAGCCCAAGGTCGACGCGTACCAACTGAGCAAAAAGATACCGTTCCAATTCGGAAGTGGCCTTTTACCTTGTCCAGACGTAAGCAGCAGAATGGTGCCTTGACAGGTAAAAGATGGCAGAGGGTGGGAGAACTTCCAATGTAAGGTGAGTTGGGAGGGTACCCTTTCACATACCTTTTTTTAAAAAAAAAAAAAAAGAGAGAGAGAGAGATGAAGATTTGAGCCATCTTTTTCGTTTGGAGCATAGAACATAAAGGCAGGGGGTCTTCAAACTTGGCCCTTTTATGACTTGTGGACTTCAACTGAGAATCTGCCCAGGCTTCTCTTTGACAGTTTCCTCCATGGTTTATAAACCAGGGGGTCTTCAAACTTGGCCCTTTTATGACTCGTGGACTTAAACTCCCAGAATTCCTCAGCCAGGCACGCTGGCTGAGGAATTCTGGGAGCTAAAGTCCACGAGTCATAAAAGGGCCGAATTTGAAGACCCCTGAAGGGCTGGCATGGACCTCAAAAATCCTCTAGTGTCATATCTTCCTTGTTAGGACACTAGAGGATTTTTGAGGTCCATGCCAGCCCTTCAGATTAGACAGCAGATTAGACAGGTTAGCTTCCTCAACCATCCCTCCTAAGATTTAGCCTCCATAGCCTTTATGACTTTTGTTGGCCTTCTTGCAAAGGTTTCTACTGATGTTCAGTAGAACTTGGGAAGGGTAGAAGGACATCTTGCTCAACTGGACTTCACAAGCCCCGATCAAGTTCCCCCACACCTTTTAATAGAACTCCACGCAGACCAAAAGTGAACAAATTTGGAGAGGAAGGGGAAGCCTTTCCTGGCTTCGTTTTCAAGGATGTAGGAGAGCATCAAAACAGTTCCACTTTTCCCCACCAGATGGAGCAGCTGTTCCACTTTAGCCAAATAAACTCTGGATTGCCTCCCATTTTGGTTTTTTTTTTTTTGGTTTTTTTTTTGACAGCTCACCTGGTGGGAGCTAACAAAAGCGAGCTGAAATAAACCATTAAGCGGAGGTTAATGTATGCAAATAGGTCCCTACTGGGAGGCAAATAATAGGAAATTTGCATGGCGGCACTTACGGGAGATCTGAATGCCGAAATCACACTGAGTCTCTTTTTAATGCTCTGAACACAACCTTGGCAGAGACTGCATGCTCCATTGCTCATCAAAACACTATTATTATTATTATTGTTATTATTATTATTGTTATTATTATTGTTGTTATTATTATTATTGTTGTTGTTGTTGTTGTTGTTATTATTATTATTATTATTATTATTATTATTATTATTAAAAAAGCGTTTCGAAGAGAATTAAAGTCTTAATGGACAGATTAAAAGAATTTGGTACATGTGCAGGTTTGAAGAGGAACAAAACGCCAGACGAAGAAGTCGTGAACAACGAACGCGAGCGTGGAAGATCAAAGAGAATCGAAGATTAAAACGGGTTTTCAGATTGGAGAGGAAGGTAAGATTAGAGTGGTAAGTTATTTTCAAAATAATGATGGGAAGACATGGAGCAAAGTTCCAAGAGTTTGGACAAGACAGGCATGGTCTCCCTGATTGGGGGTAGATTTGTGTGTGTGTGTGTGTGTGTGTGTGTTTGTGTTTGTGTGGCTGTGTGTGTTTAGGCTCCTTCTGGGGAGGATCCAAAGAACTCACTCTGTAATGGTCAGGCCGTCATCATCGGACTGAGTCACCTCGTCCTCGGATTGGTCACTTAGCATGTCGCAGGGGAGAAGGGAAGAGGCATCCGCCAGCTCCAGAACCGGGGCGATGCTGGGTCTCCTTTTTCCTGATCCGTTCTCAGCTGGCAAAGTTAACTTGGAGCTGTGATTAGGGTGGCATTCTGTGTTCTGCAGGTCCATGGCCACCGTGCCTGGAAGGAAGGAGAGGAGAACTCAGCTGCTGGTCTGGAGCAGGAGCTATTATGCCTCTGGAGCTTCTCAGTTCTCCAAGTCACAGTTTGGCCCAGAGGTGCTTCTTCAGGAGGCAACTGGACTTCCTCGTTTTGCTTTGAAGACCTTTCGCTTCTCATCCAAGAAGCTCCTTCGGCTCCCCAACATCCAATGTCAGAGCCTGGAGAAGCCTCTCGGATGAGAGGCGAGAGGTCTTCAAAGCAAAACAGGGAAGTCCAGTTGCCTCCTGAAGAAGCACCTCTGGGCTAAGCAGGAGCTCTGTTGCCAGTTACAAGAATCTCTCCAGACTGACTGCATTCCCTTCGAAGTGATCAGATGGAGGCTCCATGGGTTCAGTGCCGCTTTTGTCCATGCAAGGATTCTGAGCTCAGCCCCCTCTTAACGCCTCCATCCAGTCTAGCTGGAGATCCCACCAGGGCAGAAGGGGAGAAAGTCCAGCAGCTCACCCATGCTAGCAATGATGCTATGGACCGGCAACCTCGACGGCCCGTCGTAGATTCCTTTGCCCATAAACAGCTTCTGCTTCTGCTTCTCTTCCTGCTTAAAGATGAAGGCTGAGTTCTCCTCTTTGGTGATGTTGATGTAGAAGCAGGTATCCGAGGCGGTCATGATGTGCCGTGGTCCCGGGTTGAGAAGGATGCTCTTGTTCTCCTTCTTCACGCCCATCAAGCAGACCCCGTACCTGACAGGAGGAGGAGAAAGGCTCCTTTCGGATCTACTCCTCGACAGATCCTCCCGAGACCGAGTGAGAAATCCAGCTTTTCTGCTTACTTTTTGTGAGCGTGGAAAGATGCGTAGGTGAAGCTCTTCCCTTCATACTCCATGAAGAACTTGCTGTCGCCCATGCGGATGTGGTAGACCTCGTTGCCCGAGCAGCGCCCGTACATTCTTTGCCACTGCTCTGGAGACTCCTGGCCTTCCCTGGAAGTTACAGAAGAGCAGAGTCAGAAGGGAGCCTGGAGGTCATCTAGTCCAACCCCCTGCTCAAGTAGGAAACCCTATATCATCTCAGTCAAATCGTTGTCCAGTCTCTTCTAAAAAACCTCCAGCGTTGGAGCATTCACAACTTCCGGAGGGAAGCCGTTCCACCGTTTAATAGTTCTCACTGTCGGGAAGTTTCTCGCACAAAAAAATTTATGGCATAAGGAAGTACAGGTAGTCCTCGACTTACGGTCACCATGGAGCCCAAAATTTATGTTGCTAAGTGAGACATTGGTTAAGTGAGCTTCGCCCCCATTTTACGACTTTTCTTGTCGCAGTCGTGAAGCTTGACTTTGCTTGTCAGAAGGCCGCAAAAAAAGGAATCGCGTGATCCCAGGACATGGCAACCATCATAAATATGAGTCAGTCGCCAAAAATCTGAATTTTGGTCAGGCACCATGGCTTACAAGGGCAAAAAACAGTCCTAAGTCACTTTTTTCAGTGATGTTGTAACTTTAAGCGGTCACTAAATGAGCTGTCGTAAGTCAAGGACTATCTGTAGTTCAGAATCTTGCAGAGAGCTTCAGCTTGCAATCAGTCGTTACACTAATTTGAACTGTCTGAATTTTCTGATTTGTCAGACTTGACCTTCAACTTCTTTTAAGTTGGGTCACACATGGCCTTGAGCGAGAAACTGACCGGCACGTCAACAGTTTTTTTAACTACTTACTGCCCTCTGGAGGTATGGACCAGAAGGGTGATAAGAGTAGAGGTAGCTGGGCAGACACAATTGAGGGCCAGCATGGCATATTTGCATTCCTCTTCACAGACTACATGATCTGAAATAAAAAAAAACACAAGTCCTTTCGTATTCCAAAGCGTCATTTTAAATTTCCAGCAAGATCACTTTGATAAGTTGTTTTGGGACTGCTTTTTTTTTTTTTTAAAATGTCTTTGCTGCTTCAAAGTGTGACACTTTCAAGGGTTTGCATTTTTTTTTTTAATCCCATTTATATCCCGCCCTTCTCCGAAGACTCAGGGTGGCTTACAATCTAAAGCACAAATCAATGTGCTTGTTTTGTCTTTGCAAACCACCCTATAATTAAAAAAAAATGCTGTTTCTATAATAAATAAAGTAAAGGTAAAGGTTCCCCCGCACATGCGTGCTAGTCGTTTCCGACTCTAGGGGCCAGTGCTCATCTCCGTTTCAAAGCCGAAGAGCCAGCGCTTGTCCGAGGACGTCTCCGTGGTCATGTGGCCAGCGTGACTAGACGCCAAAGGCGCACGGAACGCTGTTCCCTTCCCACCGGAGTGGTCCCTGTTTTTCTACTTGCATTTTTACGTGCTTTCGAACTGCTAGGTTGGCAGAAGCTGGGACGAGTAACAGGCGCTCACTCTGCTACGCGGCACTCGGGATTCGACCCGCCAAACTGCCGACCTTCTGATCGACAAGCTCAGCGTCTTAACCCACTGAGCCACCGCGTCCCTTTTTTATAATAAATAGCAGTGGATAAATTTAAAAAGGGCCTTTTGCTACTGCTGTAAGAACAGCTGAAAAATGTAAAGTCCATTGCTTTCCTTTTTTTTTTTCTTTCCTGGAAAGAACCTACGCCTCTTGTAATTTTCCCCCAAGTGTATACATTCACAACTTGCCACACAAGTTGTATGTCCCCAGTGTGTGTCCCCTCCGTCACCAAAAACCATCCATTTGTCACTTCACACAGTCTATCGAAGAGTCTGGCCTGTTTTTAATAGATCAGTTGTTCTGCTGGATTTTCAAAGAGCTGGCTAAACTATAAAGTCTGATATATATATATATTTCTTTTTCTTCATTTTACTTTAATTAAGTTGAGGGATACCTTAACCAAAAGCCACGCGGGGACGTTTTCCCTGCTTCTGAGAGCTGAAAACAGATCTATCGCAAATTAAAAGTTTTAGGTAACTTTTTTAAAAAAATAGGATAGGGGAGAACAAGAACGACAGCTTGTAACCAGTGTGGTGTGTGCAAATGAAAGTGTCTAACGATTCTAACCCACCCACCCCTGCAAAAAAAACAACAAAGAAGTTCCGGAAAAATTAACTAGCTGTGTCTGAGACGATAAACTCTGTTTTATACGTTTGCAGATGCCAAATCGTTATCTTTTCTTTTTATAGCCCAGTTGCTAATTTGCTGGCTGGGGTTGATTGGAAAAGGACTGTGGACCACCCAGCCTTTGCCCATTTGGAGAAGTGTTCTTTTTTTAATTTTTTTTTTCCTGTTTTGAGTTGGATTAACAACCATCGGACGGATGGGCAGAAAAGTCCTACCTGCAAACTTGACGTGGAATTTATTCTCCGGCTTCAAAATCTGAACGTAGAGAGGACAGTTAGGTGCAAAATCTTTCACCGCCCAAGCTCTCAGGATGGTTTGATGATCCTGCAGTAAAATGACCACAAAGACGCTACTCAGAAAGGGCGGTTTTTGCATGCTCTGCAGCAGCGTTGTCCTGGGAAGAGGTTTTTAAGAAGGTCCAAATTCTTGGAATTCTTAGAAATTTCCAAGAGGATGTAAAAGCCATCCTTAGCAAAGCCCCTTTATTTCTGCCTGGGCTTAATCACGTTGTCGTTCTGTTCTGTGACTCACGGCAGCCGTGCGGTCCACTTCGTTTCGACTGCTCAGAATGAAGCAAGCTTCTCCATTGTCCATCCTGCAAATATAAAAGGGTTCCTTTAATCCCATCTGCTGGGATGTTAAATTGGAAATGCACCTGGAAAGGGGAAACCATATTTAATAGGCTAATAAAATTCAAGTCGGTTTTTTCCCCCCTCCCCCTTCAAACCCATTTTCCCCCACCCCCCAAATCCGTCTTTCTCCAGAAAAATCCATTTAATCTTCTTTGGGATAGTGATAGTGATAGCCCCCAATCCTTAGCAGAATCAGAATCAGAATAGAGCTGGAAGGGACCTTGGAGGTCATCTAATCCAACCCCCTGCTCAGGCAGGGACCCCTATACCATTTCAGACAAAATGGTTGTCCAATCTCTTGAAAACTACCAGTGATGGAGCACCCACAACTTCTGGAGGCAAGTCATCCCACTGATTAATTGTTCCGACTGTCAGGAAATTTCTCCTTAGTTCTAGATTGCTTCTCTCCTTGATGAGTTTCCATCCGTTGCTTCTTGTCCTGCCTTCAGGCACTTTGGAGAATAGCTTGGCTCCCTCTTCTTTGGGGCAGCCCCTCAAATATTGGAAGGCTGCTATTATGTCCCTCCTCGTCCTTCTCTTCATTAAACTAGACACCCCCAATTCCAACAACCGTTCCTTATATGTTTTAGCCTCCATCCCCCTGATCATCCTCGTTGCTCTTTGCGCTCTTTCCAGAGTCTGCTTGACCTCTCCCCAAAATGCACGTCCAATGAAAGAAGACAACTTGTCGGAACTAAAAAAACTGCTTTCCCCTTTCCAACTCACTTGGCTCGCATGAGATCCTGATCCTTCAGGGCAGATCCCTGGAGATAGATCACCCGCTGGGACCACAAGGGAATCTGAAGCACCCGGCGCACCTGGATGTCCATTTCTGTAGGGCAAAGGATGACCACGTAGTAGTCCTGAAAGGCATGGAAATGAAGACTCAACCCTCCAGGCCGAAAGTATCGAAAGATGGTGAAATTAGGGACCGACTGGATGAAAGTTTATTAAACTGAGATGACTGAGAATTTAGCTGCGCGCCTTGGGAGGAGCACCCTTCGAAGGGAGCGGGAGTGTGAATGGATCTCCAGAAAACCTTGTGGACTGCAGGAACCATTTGTGCTTGAGTTTGAGATGCGGACAACCCAGACTCGTCCCCAACAGCCTGCGCCCGTCTCCAACAGAGAAGGGACTCAGGGCAAGACATCCTGCAACCAAGAAGGCTCCACACCCATTTGCACCACTCAGGTGACCCTGAGGAGGCAGGTGAACCTCCAAGTAGCCTCAACGACTCTCTAAAAGAAGACAAATGACCAGCTGTCTGCAAGGAGTCTAAATTCTTCCTTTCCCCACCATCCAGTTGAAGCTGAAGAAGCTTCTCGGAGCAAAACACCTTCAAAGAAAAAACAAGGAAGTCCGGTTGCCTCCTGAAGAAGCACCTTTGGGACAACTGTGACCTGGATGATGGAGAATCTCCATAGACATTAAACTGAGATGTTTCGCTACTCATCCAAGTTACTTTTTCAGTCAAAATACGAAACTGTTGGTTAGGCATAGTGTTTTCATTTGGACTGAAGAAGCTACTTGGACGAGTAACGAAAGGTCTCAGTTTAATAAACTTTGGTCCAGTTCCCATGATGCAACCTTTTTTTCAGACTATCCTGAAAAGGACAAGCAGAATTTCTTAAGCCAGCTTAGCTTCCCACCCGTGAAGAAGCTCAAATCTTCTCAGCCTGCCTCCCAGCCAACCAAACGTTTCACCTGCAGCCTGGGATGAGCGTAGAACTCGTTCAGGAAATCCATAAGCAGATCTATCTTGAGGGAGCTGACGCAAAGCACAACATGCTTTTCCGTCTGGGCCCGGTGGCGGCTGTAATTTCCTCCTGACTTCTGCCGTTCCATCCACAGGTACACCAGCTCTTCAAACTGTAGGCAAAACAAAAGAACAACAACAACAACAAAAAACCACAAGTAGGCGATTTCAAAAGCAGGTCTTCTGCAAGGATCTGGGCAGAGTGCCCTGGTGGTTAAAGGTTCTCCTTGATGGAGAAAGACCAGGGATCTGGGCAGAGAGCCCTGGTGGTTAAGGTTCTTCTTGATGGAGAAAGATCAGGGATCTGGGCAGAGAGCCCTGGTGGTTAAGGTTCTCCTTGATGGAGAAAGATCAGGGATCTGGGCAGAGAGCCCTGGTGGTTAAGGTTCTCCTTGATGGAGAAAGATCAGGGATCTGCTCTTGATGGCTACAGGTTCTCCTTAATGGAGAAAGATCTCTCACCAGCAGCTCAGGAGGTGATGGAGATCAGCCAGAGATCATACTATTAACCCTGCAGTTCTATGCTTCCCATCCAGACCAGATTCCAGCTTCCTTAACCAAACTGGAATGAAGCTTCCCAGATGTTAGTCCCAGCATTGCCAGAAAAACATTGGGCTGAACTGCTGCCAGACCACAAACCAAGAAGTGCTTTCTTGAGCTTCCTCACCTGCTTCAAAACCTCAACCAGTCATAACTCAAGTTTCTGTGACTGTTTTGCAATGGAGATAACATAGGGGATGGACGAAAGAAGGTGCCTCAAAAGATAAACTTGGGCAGCCAAAGATAACCTTTCACTGTAAGTCATCATTTAAATATATATATATATATATATCATTCATTCTGAAACATGGATGGCTGGAGTCCTCGCTGTGAACAATCCCTGGATAACTAGCTTGTAGAGAAGCTGGGTTTGTTAAATCAAAGCATGTTAGCTGGAATGGAGCGAGGGAGGGAGGGAGAGAGGGAGGGAAGGATGGAGAGATGGATTGATGGAACAAGGGAAGAATGGATAGAAGGAAGGGGAGGGAGGAGATATAGGGAATTTGAGATCTGCACTGTCATGCTCCATAAACTGGCATTTGATGGACTCCCAACTTTCTTTGCTTTGATCTAGCAAGTTGAACTCCTCTACTGCCTCAGTCTGAAGCCTCTCTTACTTAGGGCTCATCCCATCATGTCGTCAACCCCAGAGAGTCATACCTTACCTGCAGAGGTAAGACCACAAGGGCCACACAAATCATGATCACCACCAGCAGCTGAGAAGGCCAGATCTTGGGGGTCACGTCCCCATAGCCGACGGTGGAGAAGGTAACGATGCAAAAATAAAAGGACTTGAAAAGCGAGAGGTTTTCGCCAGCTCTTTCTAAATGCTGGATGCCACAGGTTCTAGATCAGAGGCGGAGGAAAGACAAGATTCAAATGGTAAAACCAGGGTTTTGTTGTTAAAACTGTTAGGTTTCATTCATCTTGCTTTGACAGCATTGAACATTGACACCTTCTATTGCAGGGGTCTTCAAACTTGGCCCTTTGATGACTTGTGGACTTCAACTCCCAGAATTCCTCAGCCAGCATGCCTGGCTGAGGAATTCTGGGAGTTGAAATCCATAAGTCATCAAAGGGCCAAGCTTGAAGACCCCTGTTCTATTGAGCTGGATGGCCATCATCCAAAGTTCTTGAGTCATTTTTGAAACTGGGGGGAAAAGAGCTAACGAGTTTTGCTTCAGTTCGGATGTGGTCAATGAACTAATATTTTAATAACTTTCTACTCCTTGGCCAACAGAAGAGAGGGTTGAACTGTGGGGTCCTTGGTGATCTCTGAGCTTGGTGGTTTTCTTGAAGACATTTCATGACCCAACTAGGGAACATCTAGTCAACAGTCAGCATGAGGCCATTGACGTTTGTTCCAAATCATTGGCTTGATCTAGTTCAGTCTGATTGCGAAGGTCCAAACTATGTGATAAATTGGCTCAGTCTGATTTTCCTAATCGAGTGAGACGGTCATTAGATTAGGTCAGTTGGGTTTTCCGAAAATCAAAAACCACACATTGCATTGCATTTTTATTCATACAAGCCGGCCTGGCCTGATGAGGGATGGGTGTTTTTTAATATCTGTATTTTATCTGGGCATGTTTAATTCTTTTTTAATTTTTGATTTTTGTATATTTATATTTGCCCTGTACACCGCCCTGAGTCCTTCGGGAGTAGGGCGGTATATAAATATAATTAAATAAATAAATAAATAAATCACCTTCAAGTCAAATCTTCTGTAGTGTGATGCACAAAGGGACGGTGAAAGAACTTACCCAGTGAAAACAAGACAAAGCAGGGTGCAAATTAAAATAAGCACTTGGTTGAACATGGCAGACTGAGTCCGTTGTATTGCTCGATGCAGGTCATTCTGGAAGGGAGGGAGGGAAGGAGGGAGGGAGGGAGGGAGGGAGGGAGAAAGGAAGGAAGGAAGGAAGGAAGGAAAGAGGGAGGGGAGGAGAAGGGAGGAGGAGAGAGAAGAGAAAGGAAAGGGAAGGGAAGGAAGGATGGGAAGGGAAGGGAAGGGAAGGGAAGGGAAAGGAAGGGAAAGGAAAGGAAAGGAAAGGAAAGGAAAGGAAAGGAAAGGAAAGGAAAGGAAAGAAAGGGAAGGGAAGGGAAGGAAAGGAAAGGAAAGGAAAGGAAAGGAAAGGAAAGGAAAGGAAAGGAAAGGAAAGGAAAGGAAAGGAAAGGAAAGGAAAGGAAAGGAAAGGAAAGGAAAGGAAAGGAAAGGAAAGGAAAGGAGAGTTCAGTTTATACCTCACTCCAGCTTGTGGTTCAGCACGTCACAGAAACAAAATCCTTGCCTTCCCTTGGTACGTGACCCATTACATTTGAACCAGAACCATAATGTGATGTATTGGTTTAGATGTAGCACACCTTCTAAGCCCAACCACTGCATTCTGTTAACCCAGATGCAGAATCTAGCAGGCCATAACAGTCCATTGCACGTGTATCACCGCAACAAAGCGGGATATGCGGACACGTTCCCCAAACCTCTCATGCCCTCCTTTCTACCGTCCACTTACTATCATGTTCTCCAAAGCATACTTCGCCAGCCAGCAATTCAAGAACACGGGGATAAATAAATTCCGTAAAGGTGGCCAAAATATCTAGAAAAAGAAAAGGCAAAAAAGTCCCGGTTATGTTTGCTAGAAAATGTCTTCTCTTTTGAGCTAAGCTTCTTTCGTACTAACTACGTGGACAGGTCTGTAGAGTTCCCAACTCAGCGACGCGGAAATGCTTTTGCTATCCTGGCAACTAGACTCTTAGAAAGCCCACATTTATTCTGAGTATCCAGGTGCAGGCATCTGCATAGCAACAGCCACCAGGGGACGTGGCCTGGACGGTTTTGGCGGGAAACCTAGTTTCGGCGGGAAACCTAGGGCCAACCCCATTGGCTGGTCGCCTGCCTGGCTAGGTATATAAGGAGGCCAGGTAGCCCTTGTTCTCCAGTACGCACCCCCACACACAATAAAGAGCTGAACACGTACTCCGGCTGGCGTCTCTTCCTTGCGTCGGACCCTCTACAAAAAAACAACTCTATTTTCGGTACAGGGAAGGGATTGTCTGAAAGAATGGGCTCCCCCGTTAGAAGATAAGAGAAATCGCATTTTCAAGAATCAAACGTACCGTGATAATAAAGGGCACGGTGTTGATCATTTCAAGGATGAACGAAACACGAAAGATTTGCTCACAAATGTTACCCTAAAGTGGGGGAAGAAAAAGAGTTGGATGCGGATTAAGCTTTGGGTGGTTAAACGTTCGTTCCCTCCTTAATCATAATAGATTGCGTAGTTAAAGTTAGGGTTCAGCCTATTAGTCAACTAGATAAACAAACACATAACTCTCTTTCAGATGTTCTGGGTGAACGTTTTCAGCCCTGCTACCTCCAGGAGCATCAACCTACAGTCCCTATTATCCATCACCAAAACACCGTCATTTCTGATAGATGAAACTCGAAGCCACCTATTCTGATTTTATTAGATATCTAGCAATACAAGAAGGATGATTGTTATATCCAGATAGATCTGGAGAACTTCAAGTTGGGGATGAAACTCCCACTCATCTCTTCTGGTTTTATTAGATATCTAGCAATACAAGAAAGATGAGAGTTATATCCAGATAGATCTGGAGAACCTCAAGTTGGGGATGAAACTCCAACTCATCTATTCTGGTTTTATTAGATATCTAGCAATACAAGAAGGATGAGAGTTATGCTGAAACAGATCTGGAGAACATCGAGTTGGGGGTGAAACTCCAGACCATCTGTTGTGTATTAGGCATCTAATACAATTGTAGAAGAACGATGAGATACTCAAATAGATCTGGAGAACATCAAGTTGTAGAAAGCCAACATGAACTCTATAAGGACTGGATGAGTGAAGGACTTCCAGGCATCAGAGGCAAACGAACCAAAAAGGAAACTCTGACTTATTTTCTGGGAGTAGTGAATGTGTAATAGAATTGGGGGACACCAGTTGGGTAGATCTGGGCATTCCCAGTGATCCTGCAAGCATCTTCAGATCAATTCACCCTCAAGGTTGTCAGACCCATAACCACATAGAGAAAACAATGCCCCCTGCCCTCCAGTCTCAGGCTAAGGTGTGGGTGATAATTGCTACACCGGGAATCCTCAATGGCATTTCATTCGGCAGCCATTTTCCTCCCGGCTGCAATCTTCCGGAACTACTTATGCATGTGTGAAAGCACTCCTGCCCCTTAAAAACGTGTCCTCTAATTTTCTTCCTTACCTTATAGCTGAGGTAGATCAGAAGCATTGTCTCAAGAAAGCTAATGATAGCCACACTGACCTGGATGGAGAAGAAGACAAGAAAGATATAGGGAGGAACTGACCAGGATGGGAGGAATAGCATGCTATCCATTTTGCAGGACCAGCACCACCAACACACAATCACACTTACTTGGATTGCCCACAACGGCTTGTTTCGATCCACCCACAAAATGGGAGCCCTGTAAAGAATATTTACAGAACAAAGCTCAACAACAACCAGGGGAAATCGGGAAAACAAGAAACAGGCTGCATCAAGAGCAGGGGGTTGGGCTAGATGATCTCCAAGGTCCCTTCCATCATCATCATCATCATCATCATCATTATTATTATTATTGTTGTTGTTGTTATTATTTACTTCATTCAGATTTTGCAATTCTCCAATGTCTTTAATTCAGGCTATAAGATATACGCCAAAAAATGCTGCAAAATGGACATTGCTGGACCCCTTAATACGATGCCTAAAGCTGCCAGTGTATCCATGGATACTTTTTATCATTTACGAGATGCCCTCATCTATATAATCTCCTCCTCCTCCTTCTAAAGGAGATAATTCCTGCTGGAAACTAAGGCACCATCTAGAATCTATTTCCAAGGTGCATTTACAGGTCGTCTTCACACCTATTTTTATTGATTTTTTTATAGTCACAAATGCTTAATATTTTATCAGCAACGCATTGTCTGGGTTCCACCGTTTAACTTACTAATCCATGTTAAATTTCTTTCTCTCTTCCTTGTTTTTTCTAGCCATTGATAAAAGGTATCCCATGTTCTAAAGTATACTGAATCTTCTTCTCTTTCATTTTCAGTGTCAATCTATCCATTTCTCCACAATCTAATTTTTTTTTAATTAACCCTTCTTCCACTGGTAAATCTTCATTTTTCCAACGCTGAGCGAATACAATTCTCGCTGCAGTTAATACATGTAATATTAAATACATGCACTCTTTCTCATAGTTTCCTACAATTATGTCTAAGAAAAATAATTCTGGCTTAAAATCTATATGCTTTTTTTTTTGTCATTTTCTCTAACCACACGTGAATTCTTGACCAGAAATTTTTGGCTTTGGGGCATGTCCACCACAGATGCTAATAAGTGCCTGCTGAGGTCTTCGTGGGTACAAATAAAATAGGTGGGGACCACAGGGTGGGTCTTCCTTAGAAAGAAGCCCACCTACCCAGTAAAGGAAAAATCAAAGGTAAAATGAAGATGGGGCAGAGCGTCTTGGATCTTTGAGGAGATATCAAGGAGACAACATCTTCATAAAGGGCAACTCAGGTAGACCGACAACGTCTTTGTGCATTATTCTGACGTCCTTTTGGCTTTTAATGGATGCCTATTTTAGCAGTCTGCCTTCTTAGAAAGACAGCTGTTTTTCGCTGCTTGATTTCATGCAGAAAATTAAAGTGGCTCCTTGTTAAACAACAGCGGCAACCTTTAGAAAAGCTGCCAGCCCATTTACCAGTTGATTTCCGATGACGACTGATTGAAGGAGGAATAGATGTGCTTCTCGCATTCCCAGCTGGTTGGAAAGAAAAGAAGAGGCATCTTAGAAGCAAAATCCAGCCAAGGGCAGCAAAGAAAATCAACGCAGTCCGTCCTCGAGATACGGCCACAGTTGAGCCCAACATTTCTGCTGCTAAGTGAGATGTATAAGTCTTAAGTGCTATCCTTATTGCAAGTGTTGTAAATGAGAATTTCTTACCATCCTATCCGTTCCGGGTCATCCAGCAGAACGCGGACGATGTAAAGAAGGCAAGTCAGAAGTTTGAGTGAGAAGTTAAACAGACGTATTCTCAGGCCTGGCATGAAGAGGACAGATCGATGTTGTTAGGCAAATCACAACAGCAATAATAACCAACACTAAGTGCATAGCTAAATGTCTATGGAAGGGGTAGGCAACCTTGGCTCTTCTATGACTGGTGGACTTCAACTCCCAGAATTCCTGAGCCAGCATGGCTCAGCTTGGAAACCTCTCCCTTTCCCCTCAGCATGGCTGGCTCAGGAATTCTGAGAGTTGAAGTCCACGAGTCATAAAAGAGCCAAGGTTGTCTACCCCTAGTCTATGGAGATTCTCCGTCATCCAGGTCCATGGTTTTCCCAAAGATGCTTTTTCAAGAGGCAACTGGATTTCTTTGTTTTTCTTTGAAGACGTTTCGCTTCTCATCCCAGAAGCTTCTTCAGCTCTGACTGGAGGGTGGGAAATGGAAGGATTTATACTCTTTGCAGACAGCTGGTCATTTGCCTTCTTTGATAGAGTCGTTGAGGCCACTTGGAGGTTTACCTGTGTCCTCAGAGTCACATGAGCGGTGCAAAGGGGTGTGGGGCCTTCTTGGCTGCAGGATGTTTTTTTCCATTTCCACTGCTCAGGTGACCCTGAGGACACAGGTAAAACCTCCAAGTGGCCTCAATAACTCTCTAAAAGGATGCAAATGACCAGCGGTCTGCAAGGAGTCTCAATCCTTCCATTGCCCACCATCCAGCCAGAGCTGAAGAAGTTTCTCGGATGAGAAGCGAAACACCTATACCCATTTGGTGTCAATGCAGTGTTGCTAGGCAGGATTCCGTTTCTAACTCCGTAGAAAACTGGAAGGTACGGAGAAGAACTCGAGCCTTGCAGCTAGTAGATGATTGAGTTTTCTTAGAACAGCACCCATCCGTGGAAAACCGAGCGCTAGCAAAAGAGAAAAAGAAAAATAACTTACAATCCCAAATGAAGCAATCAGGAACAACAACCGATAATTCAAATTCATAAGCAGGAAAGTGTGAAACTAAATGAGTCATTCTGCGTTAAAGGATCGATCGCTTCTTTTTAAAAGATCAATTAACACCCCTGGCAGTGTCTAGTGGTACTTGCTTCCAGCGAGGCGAGAAATCAAACTTTTTTTTTTTTCACCATCTCAAAGACAGACGGATCTTCCTTAGCATCCCGCCCACCCTTTTCTAATTCTCCAGCAATTTTCCTCTAATTTAAAGAAATTAAAAAAAAAAAATTAAAAAAATTAAAAATCCACAGGCTGGCATCGAAAGCTGCTTTTTCGTCCCCGCAGAACAGACAGCGAGCTCTAAAAATCCCACAGTTTGATGGAGTGTCACTGTCGGCTCGGTCTCTCTGTGTGTTCATTTGAAAGCTGTCGTTCTTCAAGTTTTCTTCTTTTTTCTCTTTTTTTCTTTTTGCAGATGCTGAAAGCAAAGCTGATATTCTCATAACGTGAAATGGGAAACATCGGGGCTGGAGAGGACCTTGGAAATAATTCCCCCCCCAAAAAAAATCTGCTAATGTCTTTCGGAAGTTGCCGGTCTCTGAATCAAATCATTAAATTTTGCAAGAAACCCTAACTCAGTAATGGGGTAGATCTCCAGGAGGCATGGGCTGCATCCCAGAGGAGTAAGAGGCCACTCAGTCTGGGACATTCTGTGTGAGAGAAAGAGGATGAAGCCAGCTCCTCCCTAACTGTTCCCCGAGCATATTGTAGATGTAGGTAGCGGAGTCTTCGACTCTGGCAAGATGTGATCTGTGGGCGTGAAGCAATAAAGAACTCAGCTTGGAAGAATCACCATGTGTCTTTCTTGGCTGACACAGGGGGATTGAGAAATGCTGGGAGTTGAAGACCACACACAGTGGCTGGCGAATGCTGGGAGTTTATCCACAGCATGATGGCTAAGGGATTCTGGGAGCTGAAGCCCACACATGTTGTGATGGAATGTAGTGAGGAGGTGGATCTCCAGGAGGGAGGGAGTGCATCCCAGAAGAGTAAAGAGGCAGCTCAGCTGAGAAATGTATGTGAGAGAGAGGGTGAAGACAGCCTCTCCCTAATAGTTCCCATAGTATATTGTAGATGCTTGAGACTTCGGTCTGGCAAGATTCTGTCTATAAGTTTCAAACAAGAAAGAACTCGGCTTGGAAGAATTACGTGCCATTCTTGGCTTTGGACCAGACACTATGTCTAAGTCAGGACTGACACTAAGTCAGACCCACACAAACCACACATTAGGGTTTGCGGGAAGCAAATTAAACCGTCAATGATCACAACCGCGAATTGCTTTGAAATTTCCCAGCACAGCAACTTACTTGATCGTTGGTTTTTGATGAAGAATAGCTTTAGACGTTCTTTAAAGGTGTTCTCGTTCACGTAAAATTCCACTTCGACCCTGCCAGGATAGAAGGACGAATAGGAACAAGTCAGATGTCATTTCAGATCCCAATTGTGTCACTGGGAAAATTCATCGTGAATGTCGCTTCAAGCGAAGGAAGCAAGATTGAATCTGCTTCAGTAGAAAGGATGAGCTATTTCATTCTCCTTTAACCATTCTTTCAAAAACATTTCTGAATTCAACCACCGATTAGAAATGGTTGCACTTGGGGAAGGCAGCATGCAAAATGGAGTTAGGCTGAAAGATGCAGTCGCACAAGTGGTAATTTAATTAATCCACTTTCTGGGATTGAGCAAAGAATGAACCATACATGAACTCAGTCACAGCAACTAAGCCTCAAAAAACCCCAAACTCTAACCAAGTTTAAACAAACCAAGCTTAGCCCATGGTGTGAATAAGGATCTTAGGTTTGAAATTTTAAATGTGCAAAACAGAACGGAAGAAACTGAGTTTAGAAAAAAAAAGGAGAGAGAGAGAGAGAGAGAGAGAAGAACTAAATTAGAAATGCAATGTTCTTGTTGTTTTTCTCTCATGTCATCCATTTTTAATTGAGAATATTGCCTTTTTGGAGAAAATCTAACAAAGAGAATAGTTATATTTGAGCCCGAAGAAAGGAAGCTGCCATTTTCGGGTGAGGTTTCCCAAAAAACACAATTACTCTAGTCGATGAGAGTTAATCGACCGATCCTTGATAACGTCTGATGAATTATGGATAGTTTCATTGTTTGGAACCAAAGCAGAAATAACAAAAAAATTCTTCGGAGATAGGAATTCTCCCAAGACACTCTCTTCTCCAAAACTCTTCCCCACAAAAAAAAGAAAAGAAAAAAAAAAGACACAAGATCTTCCCAACAAATACTCGGGGATATATTTTTTTTTCCCCTGCAAATTAAATGCAGCTCCATTTCCAGCTGTCGTTTTTTCAGTTCTGCAATGGTTCTCAGCTAAGCAAAACATCAACCGCGATCAATATTTTAGGAGACAGTCCACATTAAAAAAAGAGAAGTCTTGTTTGGGGGAATCAAATGACTATAAAGTTGTGTACTTAGTTCAGTCTAAATGCTTGGGCATTGTTTCCCCTAGCAAACACATCCACACACAGGACCCAAAGGATCAGCAATGAGAATACATGAAACTGACATGGATTGAAATCAGAGGAAACCCATCACCCTGATGTCCTTTTCTCATGAAAAATTCTCCAGAGAGGGATTATAACTAACTGAACTGAACGCTTCTCAGTAAAAGTGCAGTAGAGTTGAGCAGCCAGTATATCTAAATAAAACTCATCTCCCTTTTTTTACGACCCTGTAATCCCTTAATTCAGGGTAGAGTCTCGGTAACTAGATGGAGCTGAGCGTTTACTAGCTGGATGCCCTTCCTGACGTCACGAGGAAGTTCACAGCAGATTTTTTTTTTCTTTGCGAGAAAGAAACATCTGCCGCTAGCTGGCATCAAAGCCTCAATCTTCCGAACGGGAGGCAAGCGTCTTCACCACTAGGCCACCATGTCACTCAGCCAATACTTCTAAATAAATAATGATAATTACAGGGTAGCCTTAGAAATGAACTACAAATGGAATGTTTAGGTTTCTCAGCAAAAGAATCCTATCTCTCTAGTTTAGTTCGGGAATCTAAGAAACATGAATTCTTTCAAGATTACTTCGTTGTGAGCCAAGAAGGTTAAGCTGAAGAGAAATGTGCAAACGGAGTAATTATTTTTTTAGATAGTTCAGAGCACCGTAATGAGAAAACCGTGTCTTTCCACACCATATAATAAAGCACGTTGCAGCTCATTTTGAATTCTTCTTTTATCTCCCGCTAATTTCCCTTGGCCGTTAGTAGCTCAGATCCTTGTAGAGAGCTTAAGCTTTCAATAAATCTTTATATTAGAACTATCTGGATCTCCTGGTCCTTGACACCATTATATCTGCAAATCTATTTTCATATAAGTTATTATTTCAGCTTCTCTCACAGGAACCACATCCAGAGGTATGCAGAATTCACAAGCTTGAATTCACAAGCTTGAATATTATGTATACACAAGCACAGTATCCATCTTCTCAGAGAACTACATTTCCCATAATACTCGTTTCCCACCAAAAGAAAGCGGACTTTTCAGGCAACTTAAGTCTGTGGTAGGGCAAAAAGTACCAAGTCATTTCTTCCCTCTTCCCAAAGCATCAATGCTAAAGTGCACGGCGCATGCAGTTGTTTGAAGCTAACTTACTGTGAAAGCGAAGAATCCATGCTAAAATCTTCATTATGTGGCCTAAGGACAAGGGCATAAGGAAGATTAAGAAAAAATACATACCGACAAAAAAAACAAAAACGAAGAGGGATTTTTGGATATTTTCAGCAAACAGGTAGCATTCGACTTATCAGAGTTTGTTTAGCGACCGTTCGGAGTTACAACGGCACTGAAAAATGTGACTTAGGACCGTTTTCACACTTAACGACCGTCGCAGCATCCCCGCGGTCATGCGGTCAAAATTCGGACGCTTGGCAACTGACTCATATTTATGACGGTTGCATTGTATCCCGGGATCTTTATAGTCATAAGTCGAGGACCGTCTGTATCTAGTTAAGGGTGAGTGTACTGAAGTCTAAAATTCAAAAGCACTGCAAAATGCTCAATATTCCCCTTTAAGAGGCATACTGTTACGAAACAGTCACGTATTATTAAATTTGCTTCCCCTTCGGTTGAGCTGACTAATATTTTGATGGGAGACACAGTTAGGAAATCCACGCATTATAGGCCAGTCTAGGACACCAAGAAAGTATCCCGGAACAAGACGAGGGCCTACAACTTTGCACTAAGAAACAACATAAATGTAACCGTGGACACCCCAAAAGGAATTGAGTTTGACTTGAAATGCTACTTTTGTTTTTTTTTTTGTAGCCGGCCACCAAAAGAATCGGGTGTGAACTGATCATGAGGTTGCACAAGCCACAAGGGAATTATGCCAAATGAGAAAAGTTTAGTTCTTTCTCATTTAATTCAACCTCCTGGCCGATCGGAAAGGAGAAATCTGGAGTAGTGCAAAGCCGTTCCCTCAACTGATGCGTGCATATATAGTTTATTGGCTCTGCTCTACGAAAAATGGCAGCGTAGCTTTATACACCTTGAACTAGGAATCAAGCCTGTTTTGTGCAGCGAGACTTCCTTGCAAATGTTTTAAACGGTGCTAACCCACAGACGTATATGTTTATTTACCGTGCAAGGAAGACACTCATTCGTGAGTTCCCACCGCAGAACAAATTGCTTCCGCTTAGAAGCATGTCCATTTGCGTGTATTTCTTTCGCAGCCGTGCTAGTCTTCAAGCGGGTCATTTAAATTTTATATCTTGAGCCCATGGAGAGAGGGTGGGGGGGAGGAGAAAGGAAAGGAGGAGAAAAGGAAACTACAGAGAGATGAGTAGAATTAATGGTAGAAGATCAATAGAAGAAAGATTGCAGAAAATGTTAGATTTTCAACTGCTGGCCGTTTCCCAGTGTCTTTGGCGCTTGTTAATCATTAGCACTAAGAGAGGCAGTTTGGGGTAGGGATTAAGGTGCCAGGCTAGAAATCAGGAGGCAGTGAGTTCAAGTCCTGCCTGAGGCATGCAGCTAGCCGGGTGACCGTCGTCCAGTCCTCCTCACCCAGCCCTAGAAAGAGGAAAGCAAGGACAACCAGCTTTGTAAGAATCTCGTCAAGAAAGCTTCAGGGTGCCAGCCAAGCAAGTGCTAGAAGTCCACATTTGAGTCAAACCCAAACTAGAACAGGGCCCAACTTGCAAGAGTGGCAGCTAGACTGAGAATTTTAAATGAAACCAAAGGCGACACCAACGAGACACACTTCTCTAAGGCTGCCCAGTAAAACGACATTTCTCTAAAACCCTCAGTTGCAAAGCTTGACCCTAACCCTTCCTTTCCAACCAACTTTTCTATATATACCCAAAAGGCAACCGGGCTTTGTTCTTCCTTGAAGACCGTTCGCTTCTCATCCAAGAAGCTGAAGAGCTGAAGAAGCTGAAGAAGTTTCTTGGGCGAGAAGCGAAACCTCTTCAAGGAAAAACAAAGTCGGGTTGCCTTTTTGGAAAAGCACCTTTCAGACAACCTGAGAACCTCCGTAGACTTTTCTGCATATAACAGCATCAAGGATATCAGAAGGGTCTGTACAAATCCCCATTTAAGCCTTTCCTTCTTTCACTATCACGCGTTGGTGCTTTGCCTCTCCTCCGTGGCTCCATTAGGGAGTTCTGATTTCTTCAGGCAAATCCAATAGACACAGGCCACCAAGCCAGATTCAGTCCATTACTCCCGAGATGCTCAGATTGATAAAAAGGTTGTTCAGAAGCCATTTAAGAAGCATGCCTCGAGTTAGCTCACGGGAAGACAAAATGAAGAGAAAGACTTGGTGAGGACAAATGAGGACGTGACAAAGCCGCAGGGGCACGATAAAAGACTCGGGCATGCAGCAAGCTTGCTTCTGAAGGACAAGGAATGGGAGAACGTGGGGGTGGAGTCAAAAGAGGAATCAGCCTAGAATCCCTACGTGGCCACAAGCAGACTAAACCCAACTCTCTTGAATTCTGTTGAGCCGTATCTAACTCCAAACAGGTGCTAACCATTAGTGGAGAAGATTCTTATGCCCAGGCATGTCAGCTGCCAGGATTTCACTCTTGACAAGTTAGCAATAAATCAGTTTAATTGGACTTTCAGGTGTGGACCTGGTCTTTCACACCAGGCTGCTTCCTCCCATTTTCAGAAGCAAGTTATGAAGGAGTATGCAATGGATGAACAGATTGCCGGATCATTTTCCTTTCATTTGTCTCAAGCGATGCAGGAAGGGGTTGAAGGAACCAAGAAAAACCAGAGCATCTGGCTTCTTTGCTGCTCTTTCCAGAAAGAATTTCATACAGGGGGAAAAAAAAGAGAGAGAACTTTATCTGTTCAGCTAACATCACTTGAGGGTTAGAATATAGAATCGTGGGCTAGAAGGTACCTTGAAGGTCTTCTAGAGATCTAACGCCCCATTCAAGACAGGAGACTTCATACTATCTTGGTCAAATGGTTGTCCAGTCTCTTCTTAAAAACCTCCAGTGTTGGAGCACCCACCACTTCTGGAGGCAAGTTGTTCCACCGGTTAATTGTTCTCGCTGTCAGGAAATTTCTCCTTAGTGCTAAGTTGGCTCTCTCTGTTGCTTCTTGTCTTACCCTCTGGAGCTTTGGAGAGTAAGTCTTCTTCTTACCTGAGACAGCCCCTCCCATCCACTTGGCGGAAATGCTGTGATCTAAGACCTCAGCCTTTGGACATTTATTGGGTTTCCCCTTCAATTTGTACATCAGAAATCCAGAAAAGCTTGGTTGCTGCTTAAGTGGCTCAGGGCAGAGGGAGTTCAAACCACAAAGATTATTATTAAATCATAATTCAGTTTCCAGCCACCTAGAGGTCGTTCTTGGGAAGAAGGAGATAACGGGAAATTTTAAGCAGCCTTTGAAAAACCAAGAGGGTTAATGCAAGGAACTCTCTGCAAGCTGAGCTCAGCAGAAGCGAACGCCTGGAGGGGTGAAGACGGGAACTTTTCCAGCTTGAAATACATGGGTTGTTTTTTTTCTCCAATTCTTTTTTTCTGAACAGTCCAAGAGTCTTCACAGAACTGAAGCATGCCCCTTTCTCAAGCGTCTTTCCCCACTTTTATTTAAACTACAACACAGACATGGCCTGGCAATAATTTGGTCTTGCTGGGGTCCCCGCAATGTTGCTTGCCCTGCAATTTATTGGGGAAGATGATATGATAGCAACCTTCCAATATTTGAGGGGCTGTCCCAGAGAAGGGTGGGGTGGGGTCAAGCTATTCTCCAAAGCACCTGAAGGCAGGAGAAGAAGCAACGGATGGAAACTGATCAAAGGCAGATCCAACCTGGAAATAAGGAGAAATTTCCTGACAGTGAGAACAATCAACCAGTGGAACAACCTGCCTCCAGAAGTTGTGGGGGCTCCATCACTGGAGGTCTTTAAGAAGAGACTGGACAATAATTTGTTTGATCAGGGGGTTGGACCAGAAGACCTCCAAGTTCCTTTCCAACTCTGTTATTCTGTAATTTAACTACCACAGATTCCTTGGTCAGGATGCTTGCAAAGTTTCGTTAGATGCTGCAGAGCCTTGCACAACAATTAATTCATTGATTCAACCAGGGCTTTTTTCCTGATTGAACGCTCAGAACGGAGTTCCGGCACCTTTTTGGGATGGAACCTTATAGGGTAGGCAAGGCGGGTTGTATGACATGTGTGAGTTCCGGCACCTTTTTCTTTTACGAAAAAAGCACTGGATTCAACCATTAATTTGTTGAACTAAGTCCCTCCTTTTCCCAGTTTTAATAGTACATGGGGTGTCTCTCTGTCTACACTGAGCACCTTTAGTGGATGCCACAGAATCCCATCACTCTAGAAGGCTCAAAATGTTAATTAAAAATCAGAAATGCAGGGCAAGCACACAATGGCCAGTTCTTTTAACTGCCCTTTTAATAATATTTGTGCTTCCCTCCTAGTCTTAACTGTTTTAACTAGGGGGTGGGGGGATTGGTAACAGGACAATGGATGGATGGGTGGGTGGGTGGGGTAATGGGTGGAAGGGTTGGGAGGGTGGAAGGGAAGGAAGGAAGGAAGGAAGGAAGGAAGGAAGGAAGGAAGGAAGGA
>JAKJMR010000130.1:331638-346638 GCA_024449315.1 Daboia siamensis | reverse complement strand
TGCTCATCTCCGTTTCAAAGCTGAAGAGCCAGCGCTTGTCCGAGGACTTCTCCGTGGTCATGTGGCCGGCATGACTAGACGCCAAAGGCGCACGGAACGCTGTTCCCTTCCCACCGGAGTGGTCCCTATTTTTATACTTGCATTTTTACGTGCTTTCGAACTGCTAGGTTGGCAGAAGCTGGGACGAGTAACAGGCACTCACTGTTACGCGGCACTCAGGATTCGACCTGCCAAACTGCCGACCTTCTGATCGACAAGTTCAGCGTCCTAACTAGACATACCCAATTCCTGCAACCGTTCTTCATGTTTTAGCCTCCAATCCCCTAATCATCTTTGTTGCTCTTTTCTGGACTCTTTCCAGAGTCTCTACATCTTGTTTATAATATGGTAACCAAAACTGGATGCAGTATTACAAGTGTGGTCTTACCAGGGCATTATAAAGCAGTACCAACACTTCACATGATCTTGATTCTGTCTCTCTGTTAATGTAGCCTAGGATTGCGTTGCCTTTTCTGACGGTTTCCTTTATCCTCTGTCACACTGCTGTTTTATATCGGGCTGGCCCTAATGCTACATAAAAAAACCAACTGCCATTGAGTGCATAATCATTTGATTCCAACATTTTTATCCTCATCTGCCGATAGAAAGTCTGCAAAACTTTCACTAAATCTAATTTGGGAGCTTGTAAAGCTGGTCACCAAATCTCCCGAGTGGAATTTCACAGCTTGAAAACAAGATAATAAATTTACAAATCAATCTAAATAAATTAAACATCGTAAACCCTACAGGGCTTTGAGCCCTAAAGTGTATTTACTAAATTTTATGTGCCGCTCATTTCACTCTGCAGAGCAACTGTGGATGGCTTACAATCAAAATAGTAAATATTAAATTACATTAAATACATCGTTCCTAGGTGAAGTGTTAAATAGGATAGTGTACAAGTTATGCATATTTATGCTAGTCACTGTTTGGGAGTGGTACATGTAGGCTTTTAATTTTGTTCCACTGACTTTGGTGCATAGATTTCTTTCCCTTTTAATTTGATCCCTTGACCACAAAAATGAAGATTTACTGTTGCTGTGGTTATATATACTTAAAAGCAATTTCTCCGGCTTCTTGCTTGAACACTTATTAATTGCATAAAACTATTCACGTTGCTTTCTTGACAGTTGCATGTTGTGCTTGGAAAGTCCTTCTTCACCACTTTTTTTTTTTTAAAAAAATACTACTATTTCCTGGAATTTCTTACAGTTCTGGAATTTCATAACGGAATACCAGTTGACGTCAGACTCCAGCCGCCAAAATCAGCAAGTGGCCAGCAGCAGCTGTGTGGCTGTACATATTTTGCTTGGGATTAAATTCCAGAGAATCTAATGGGTCTGTGATTCGTGGCGCAACTCCGTATCTCTGCCTCCCCATTTCATGTGTGTTTTTCAGTTTGTGTTTCTGGCATGTGCCCAACGGTAGAAATCCACTCAGTTGGCTGGCATCTGTCAACACCTCATTCTCCTGGCTTCTGACTTCTCTAGCCTTCTAAGAGGTCCCCGTGGGGAGATCTTCTAACAGGCACTTTCCAAGAGAAAACAAGCCAAGGGGGAATGGATGGACAATCTTGCAAGCGGAAGACGTGCCTGTAAGAAAGGCCTCCTCAGACAGATCATGAGTACAGTCTCTAACACTTGGGACAAGTGCCAATGCCATGCTAGCTTGCCAGCTTTTGAGAGAGAGAGAGAGATGCTTCTTGCTTTGTCATTTGATCTGCTTTGGTAAGTAGAGAGGCCAAGGACTTGTCTTGATCACTTGGATCATAACACATGTCCTGCTATGAACATGCACACAAGATGACAGAAAATTTAAATGTCGGGGACACGGTGGCTCAGTGGGTTAGGAGGCTGAGCTTGTCGATCAGAAGGTTGGCAGTTTGGTGTGTTGAATCCCGAGTGCCGCGTAGCAGAGTGAGCGCCTGTTACTCGTCCCAGCTTCTGCCAACCTAGCAGTTCGAAAGCACGTAAAAAATGCAAGTAGAAAAATAGGGACCACTACGGTGGGAAGGTAACAGCATTCCGTGCGCCTTTGGCATCTAGTCACGCCGGCCACATGACCACGGAGACGTCCTCGGACAAGCGCCGGCTCTTCGGCTTTGAAACGGAGATGAGCACCGGCCCCTAGAGTCGGAAACGACTAGCACGCGTGTGCGGGGGAACCTTTACGTTTTTTATTATTGGAAAAGAAAACGTTTTCTTCTGCAGCAGTAGAAAAGAACTACCTTGGTTGTTTTTCATCCAGTTTATTGTGCGAATCACGCCATTTAGGAAGAAGCATTCCCTGGGATAAAATTCCTTGACAAGTCAAGTCACTGAGCAAAGATTATTAGGATATTAGCAAAGAGTGCAAACTCATGCACGCTTTGCCGTTTGTGATTGTGCAAATCTGTCTGACTACTGGGAACCATCCAGTTGTTTTATTTTAAATCTGGAGCACCCAAGGTTATTAAACTTAGAGGATGCCAATCTTTAAAATGTTACTAGCTGACATGAATTTAGAGAATATTTTTTGAAGCAGGACAATTGATGCAATTGCAGTCAAACTCCTAGGGCCAAGAAGTATTTTTAGCCAACAAACCAGGATCACAGGCAATGTGGTTAAAACAGGAAGAAACATAATGGTAAGAATAGAATTTAGAATAGCAATAGCTCTTGGGCTTATAAACCCTTTACAGCCCTCTCTAAGTGGTTTACAGAGTCAGGATCTTGCCCCCCAACAATCTGGGTCCTCATTTTACCGACCTCGGAAGGACGGAAGGCTGAGTCAACCTTAAGCTGGTCAGGATCGAACTCCTGGCAGTGGGCAGAGTTAGCCTGCAATGCTGCATTCTAGTCACTGTGCCACCACAGCTCAATCTCTAAATATGGAGGTGTATCTTAACCAAAATATGATGGTGTGTGAAGATATCTGGACTCAACACACCTATTTTGCTTCTGTAGTTTTCTGTAGTTTTTTTCATTTTTGTGTTTTCACAGTTGTGAAATTGTTCACCGCCCAGAATCAATTGGACTGAAACAAATAGCTATAGAAACTGAATAAATAAAATAAATGAATCTTGTTTCGGGTATGGATCCACAACTCTTTTGTCCTGCCACTGGTCAGTTCTAGCTAAAGAACTCACCCTACCTAACATGAACCTAAAACTAGAACTTCTTGTTCATCTTCTGTTTATCTGCTCCAAGGGGACTCAAAGGATTCCACATTTTCGGTGGCCATTTGGATCACGGAGACGCCTCCATCTGGGTGACGGCTTTTCGTGTTGCCAAAACGTCTGCAACAGAAGGAACAAGGGGCAGTGTTAACCTCCAGAAGCTTGTCGGCAAAGCGTGTTTCACACAACAATGGCACATATATCGAAGACGGACATCTAAAATTCATGAAGGTGACGATAGCATATGGGTAGCTCAGGGTTGAACTGTGGGGTCCTTGGTACTTTCCGAGTTTGGTGGGGGTTTCCTTGCAGACGTTTCATGACCCAACTAGGGAACACCATCAGTGCTAGAAGGGAGTGGGGTTTGTGACGTGGAGGAGGAAAAGGAGGACTGTGCGGTCCTTGGTGCTCTCTGAGTATGATTCTTTTCTAATTGCAAACATTTCATTACTCAACTAGGGAACATCATCAGTGCTAGGAGGAGAAGGAGGGGGAGAAGGACTTTGGGGGTCCTTGGTGCTCTCTAAGCTTGGCTGTTTTCTTGCAGATGTTTCATTACCCAACTAGGGAACATCATCAGTGCTAGGAGGAGGAGGAGGAGGAGGAGGAGGAGGAGGACGACGACGACGACTTTGGACATCCTTAGTGCTCTCTGAGCTTTGTTGTTTTCTTGTAGACATTTCATTACCCAACTAGGGAACATCATCAGTGCTAGAAGGGAGTGGGGTTTGAGCACCTCTGCAAAGGGACACGAAGACTACCTCCACGCGTTGAGATCCAGATCAAAGGCTTCAACCGTGGAAACGTGAACAATCCCGTCATAGCCGCCGATGGCAAGGAGATACCCATTGATAGCAGCAAGGTTTACCTGCAGTTCCACAATTTTTTAAAAAAGAGGATTAAGTGTTTTCTTCTCAAGCCCTTAATCGGGTGCTGTATAGCAGCCGCCCCCAACCTTTAGGGCATCAGGGACCGGTTCCACGGAGAGAGATTTACCCGCGGACCGGAGATTGGGTGGTTTCACGTGCTGCCTGCATCCCGCAGATGAGGCTTCGCTTGTTTGCCCGGATCAGTTTCTGGCAGAAACTTTGAGCCCAACTGTAGTCGTAAGGCGAGGACTACCTGTATTTTCCTATCTGGCTCTCCTTACCTTACTCCTTTTTGACCTCATGGGCCTAACAGGTGTCCATCGGTTGGCGAAGGGGTCAAACCGCTCACCGCTGCAGAGTTCGGTCAGTTCATCCTGCCCACCGACGGCATAGATGTTGCCTTGCAAGGCAACGCAACCCAGGTTTTCACGACAGCTGCGGAGCGGAGGGCAGGCGGTCCACCGGTCTTCTCTGGGATCATAGCGCTCGACTGAAATAGGCAAGGGTGGAGGAGCCTGGGCTTTTGATCTCTGTGCTGCCAATTGTCACTTTAGCACAGGGGGAAGGGAGAACTAACTGTTTCCAAAGCTGAAAGGGACAGTTTGTGTCCTAAAAAGTCATCGTTCTGTGTAGAAAAAAGAAGCTGAAGGGGCTAGCCTGCTTTTTGAACAGGAAGTGGGTGGTATAAACTCCTATTAACAGAATCACAAAGTTGGAAGGGAGCTTGGAGGTCTTCTAGTCCAACCCCCTGCTCAAGCAGGAAACCCTAACCATTTCAGACAAGCGGTTGTCCAATTTCTTCTTTAAAAACCTCCAGGGTTGGAGCATTCGCAGCTTCTGGGGGCAAGTTGCTTTGTGTTGCATTGTATGGTACTGTATTGTATTATTTATTAACAGAACAACAGAGTTGGAAGGGACCTTGGAGGTCTTCTAGTCCAACCCCACTGCTTAAGCATGAGGGCCTATGGCATATGCCATTCCAGACAAGTGGCTGTCCAATCTCTTCTTAGAAACTTCCAGTGTTGGAACACCCACAATTTCTGGAGGCAAGGAGTTCCACTGGTTAATTGTGCCCACTGTCAGGAAATTTCTCCTTAGTTCTGGGTTGCTTCTCTCCTTGATTAGTTTCCATCCGTTGCTTCTTATCCTGCCTTCTGGTGCTTTGGAGAATAGCTTGACTCCCTCTTCTTTGGGGCAGCCCCTGAGATATTAGAACACTGCTATTATGTCACCCCTGGTCCTTCTTTTCATTAAACTAGACATGCCCAATTCCTGCAACCGTTCGTCATATGTTTCAGCCTCCAATCCCCTAATCATCTTTGTTGTGCTTCTCTGCCCTCTTTCCAGAGTCTCACATCTTTTTTATATCATGGCGGACAAAACTGGATGCAGGATTCCAAGCGCGGTTTTACCTAGGCATTATAAAGTGGCATAGGGACGCGGTGGCTCAGTGGGTTAGGACGCTGAGCTTGTCGATCAGAAGGTCGGCAGTTTGGCGGGTCGAATCCCAAGTGCCGTGTAACAGAGTGAGCGCCTGTTACTCGTCCCAGCTTCTGTCAACCTAGCAGTTCGAAAGCACGTAAAAAGGCAAGTAGAAAAATAGGGACCACTCCGGTGGGAAGGTAACAGCGTTCCGTGCGCCTTTGGCGTCTAGTCATGCCGGCCACATTACCACGGAGAAGTCCTCGGACAAGCGCTGGCTCTTCGGCTTTGAAACGGAGATGAGCACCGGCCCCTAGAGTTGGAAATGACTTACACAGATGTGCGGGGGAACCTTTACCTTTACCTTTTATAAAGTGGCATTAAGGTAAAGTGGTATGGAAGGTTGGCGATGAAATTCAGAGGGAGAAGGATTGTGGTTTTGTTCTACGATTTCCATATTTGGGCTTGAAATCAAGAACAGAACTGCTAAAACCAGATTGATTGTTGTCTATTATATATTGAGGTGTTCCTCTTGGCTATGTCTCGGGTCTCTGTGATCAATAATTTCGCATTTTGCATTGATACCCTTTCATATGTCAAACCACCCTGGAGTTTTAGACAACTGGAGTTATTTGATTCTTTTCTAATGAAGAGGCAAGGAAAATTACTTTTGAAACACAGGCTTCTGTCCATAAGATCATTTTCCAGAATTTTTTTTTCCAGATTTATCTTTTCGCTATTGCATTTATCTATTTTGACGTGATACGGCATTTGTTAATACAAGCGTGGGCATCTTTTTGTTAACTAATTGCCTGCTCTCAATTCTTTCGTTAATTAGTTTAATATAATAATTACCCAGCCATGCACGCCACTGTAAACCAAGCGTGATTAGAGTTTGGAAAGCCTTTTTTCCATCCTTCATCACACCCAGCCTACAGAAACCCATCAGTCAGAAGCCTAGATTTCAATTAACATCACAGATACATATAATCATTTTCTATTTTTAATGTTTGTGTGACGGGAGCAGAGAGACGGAGAGAGGCAAAGATACAGGAAACCATAAAACACTTCCACAACGGTGTAGCAAATTGCTTCCCGACGCACCAATTATTTTCACTCTTCTCCTTCTTGCCATTTATGCCAAAAGAGTAACAATAATAAGAAGAAAAAAAATCAGGGACATTATTTCCTGTCATTTTAGACAGAATATGCGCTGTAGGACATCTTAGTCAAGGCTAGGTTGGCTTCAGCTCAGAGAATGAAACTGGAAAGCTTTGAAACAGAATTCAAGTAGCTAGGGGGGAAATTCCTGACGGGTGAGAACAATTCATCAGTGGAACGGAAGTCACCTCCGAAAGCCGGGGATGCTTCACCACTGGAGATTTTTGAACAGAAATGGTTCGAAATGGTACGGGGTCTTCTGCTCGAGCAGGAGGTTGGACCCCCCCCCAAGGTCCCTTCCAATTCTGTTATTCTGCTTGAACGGGCTTGGAATAGAACGAGAACTAATTTAGCCCACTGCCGGGATATACCTGAGCATAAAGGAGAATAGCCGTCGGAACCCCCAACGGCGTATAAATATCCATCCAGCGTGGCCAAGCCTAGGCCCTTTCGGCGACTCTTCATAGGTGTCAACCTCTGCCATCTGTCCAGCCCGGGGTCGTATCTGCAATGGCGAGAAAGTAGATGATTCTGCGTGTAGAGCGTGCCGGTGCTCCTCAAGTCCCAGGCAGCCAGTCAAGACCAAGAAACCCGACCTTCGCTCTTTCCGCCGTGATCTGAAAACCTATTTATTTGAACAGGCCGGCCTGGTTTAAGGGTTTGGGGTATTTTTCATTATTTATTGTTAGGGCTTAATTCATTTAATTTTATTTTAACTTTTGTAGGTAATGCCTTTATTGCCCTGCACACCGCCCTGAGTCCTTCGGGAGAAGGGCGGTATAGGAATTCAATAAATAAATAAATAAATAAATAATAAACCCAGACTTAATACAGATTTCAGTATATATTCATGCTGAATATAGAATTGCCAAGGCTCCTCTTCCTTTTCTCTTTCTCCTCCTCCTCCTCCTCCATCCTTTATCCTTTTCCTCCTCATCTTCCTTCTCCTCCTCCTTTATATCCTCCTCCTCCTCTTCCTCCTGCTTCTCTCTCTCTCTCTCTCTCCCCCCCTCTCTCTCTCCTCCCTCCCTCCCTCTCTCCTATAAGCTTCCTAAGATGATTGTCTCCATCCACATCTCCCTCTAGATGTTACATCAATCTATTTTGATTTAAATTTGGGGGAGATCTTTGAGGGGGAAAAAAAAAACCGCTATTAGCTACAAATATTAGCTAGTCTATCACGCCGGCGTGGCCTCAACTCGGCGGGTACCTATATTGCGCCGGTGGCTTCGATGGGCTGGTTTGTCTCAACACGTTGGAAAGGTAAGCCCACTTGGGATGCCGAGTTGAGGCCACGCCGGCGCAATATAGGTACCCGCCGAGTTCAGCCATAGCTACTTCTTGCTTGGGTTCACTAAGAGGTGCAACATCTCTCTTCCACTCATTGATTTTGGGCAAATACCTACCGGGAATGAAGAAAGATGGAGGAGAGGTTCTGGGAATGCAAAAGGGGGAGGGCAAGTGTTCCCCACCCCCCCCACAAAGGAAGAGCAGGAAACATTGAGCCAAAGCAAGGACTTGTACAACAAGATGGAAGTTTTTAAGAAAAGACTGGACAGCCAGTTGTCTGAAATGGTATAGGGTTTCCTGCCTGAGCAGGGGGCTGGACTAGATGACCTCCAAGGTCCCTTCCAACTTTATTATTATCATTATCATTATTATCATCATTATCATTATTATCATCATTATCGTTATTATTTTGTTGTTGTTATTGTTGTTGTTAAGATTGCAGGGCAAACATAAACCATGCTAATTTGAAAATTTCTGGCTTAACATCAGAGGGAACCAGGTTAATCTTTCAACAAGGTGCTCCGATTTCTCCAAGCGGCCTCCGCAGCAAATAGGGGCTTAAAATTAACTCGACACGTCTTTGACCCAAGATCATATTCAGCTGGCAGACGAGCGCGGTCAGCCCTCAGCCGCAGCCTTTACGAAATAAGCCCAACAGATCAGCCATGGAGCCCTCGAAGTAATCCATCAGATCTGGCAGGAATGACGAGGTGCTAAACGGAGGTCAGGGCGAGAAGGAATTCTCGTCGGGTTGTCAGTCAGGACACACTTGTGAGCTGCAGGCCCTTGGCTAAGAGGCAGGTAGACAGAGGAAGGGCAGAAAGGATAAAGGAACTCTTATTAGCAGCCCCAAGGATCCACTGGAGAAGGTAACAGTCAAGGGAGGAAGGACCACAGATTTCAATCAGGAATCTACCTGAGTCTCTTCCCAAATTCTTGACTAAGGAACCCAGGAAGGCGACATCCCGGTCTGCCAAATTTGAGGAACTCAGCCCTCAAGGATGCCAGTGGCATTCATTCCTTGAAGCCATATCTCAGCTGACAGAGACTTTTCCCCCCTATCTGCCCTCAATCGACAGAGATAGCTCTGCCTAACAGATGGGGGGAAAAAAATATTTAAACTTCAGGCGTGAGTTCATTCCAAAGGCATTTTTCTCCTAAGCTTCTAGTTTGTCTGGCTTAATGGCAGCAGGTGCTTAAGAAAAAACACGAAAGGAAAAAAAAAAAACCCACCCACTGCTGGCCAATGATGACTGGAAGGTCACTTCCTTAAGCCAGGATAGAGAGCTGTCGGGGCCCAGCTTTGAAAATGGAGAATGGACCCTCCACAAAGTGAAAGAAACTTGTGCTTTGCACCTGTTTGGAAAGGGAATAGTAGCTCCGGAGTATTAGAAGCGCTTACGTTTTCCCTTTTTTAAGGCGCAGCAGACGTCATTGGGTGACTGACTGGGGCTTGCAAAATAATGTAAGGTAAAGGTTCCCCCGCTAGTCGTTTTCCGACTCTAGGGGCCGGTGCTCATCTCCGTTTCAAAGCCGAAGAGCCGGCGCTTGTCCGAGGACGTCTCCGTGGTCATGTGGCCGACATGACCAGACGCCAAAGGCGCACGGAACGCTGTTCCCTTCCCACCGTAGTGGTCCCTATTTTTCTACTTGCATTTTTACGTGCTTTCAAACTGCTAGGTTGGCAGAAGCTGGGATGAGTAACAGGCGCTCACTCTGCTACGCGGCACTCGGGATTCGACCTGCCAAACTGCTGACTTTCTGATCCACAAGCTCAGCGTCCTAATCCACTGAGCCACCGTGTCCCTCTTGCAAATAAATAGGCATCATAAAAATACCAAGAGCGTCTTAGTCATCTCCCGAGGAAAAAGGAAACAGCACAAAACATTTCTCAACAAGCTGGGATAATGGCAAGGGATTCAAACAGCGCTGCCTCTGCAGAAGCCCTGAAACATGTGGGCACGACTTGGAGTCGAGAACAGGGAGTTGAAATTCAGTCAATTTCTGATTGAGAAGGGAGCAGGGATTGGAAATTCAGTCAATTTTGGACTGAATAAATTCCCCTCCCCCAACTTTCCTTGGGTCATGTTAGGAAACAATAAACTATGCTGGAGGTTTGCAAATAGGACGCTTCCTGGAGAACAAACGGACTCTCTTTTTTTCTTCAATTTTCGTTAGTTTTTTTTTCTAAGGCTCAGAGCAGGGAGTTGAAATTCAGTCAGTTTCAGACTGAGAAGGCGGGCGGGGAAAGCAACTTAGGAAAAAAAAAAAAGGAACTAAAATTGAAGGAAAAAAGAGAGTCTTGCCTTAGACACGCTTGCCGTTTGTTCTCCAGGAAGCTGTTCTTTTTGCAACCCGCCCCCAGCAGAGTCTATTGTTCCCTAACATGACCCAAGGAAAGTTGCGGGGGGGGGGGGAGATTTATTTTTTTAATTAGATGCCGCCAACTCAACGATTCCCCAAAAATAAAGAGTAACATAACTCCCCCAAAAAATTAGAAAACAGACTGGACCAAAGATTGAGAATGGCTAGAAAAACGTGGACAAAATCCAGTCATCAACCCTGCCTTGGTGGTCTTCCCTCAAGGCCTCCCACTTACCTTTCAACACTATTGAGGCAAATAAGTCCATCGTGGCCACCAGCTGCATAAATGGATCCATTAAGGGAAGCCACCCCAATGCCGCTTCGCTGCCTGGGGACCGAGCCCAGAATATGCCACTCATGATCCAGGGGATTGTAACGCTCCACCCCACTGGTGGTGCCTCCAACTATGAATCAAAGCAGTACATTCAGTTTTGCCTTTGAACAATACGTCCAGCAGATATTTGATTGGCTGGTCTATGGAGAGATTGTGACCCTTCCAACTTTGCCGCATTATTGTTATGTGTTTATTACATTTATTGTTCAATTCTTTTTTAAATTTTGTATTTTATGTTTTTTTAACTTTTTATTGTTGTGAGCCACCCTGAGTCCTTAGGGAGAAGGGTGGCATATAAATTTAATAAATTCAAATTCAAATTCAATTCATTATGTTATTACTGTTGTTATTATTTCCCGTTCGTAGCTGACTTTTTTCCCATCAATTTTCTGTTGTTTTATACGATAAGCTCTTTTTTCATTATTAATCTGCAAGCTGTTTGACTGAAGTATGGAAAATAAACACTTTAGTCTTTTGTTAAAAAAAAAAAACTTGTTCTGAGCAGTCTTCCCCACCCACCACTCACGAAAAGAGAGCATTGTTGTTTTCTACTGTAGAGAAATGCAGAAAAAGGGACTTACTTGCATAAAGAATCTCTAAGGGACGTCCATTGTTGGTTCTCCAACTAACCAGCTTCCTGTTTGGTTCGATCTGCTCCCTGCGGCAACCCAAGATTCGATGATCATTAACATTATATATATATAAAAAAATATGATTATCATCCTTCTCTATGAAGCCTTCCAAAGGAAAGCTAAATATGAGGTTCTGAGCTGCAAATTTCGCTCCTGCAAAGGGAATTTGACGCCAGAATCAAAAAAAGAAGCAAGGAAATTGTAGAAGCATCTGCGGATGCTTGATTCTACTCCCCATCCCTAGACTCAGAGTAAACAACAAGCAGAGAACTATTTTAAAGAGATCTAAAAGGAGTTTTGATCATCCCCTAAGGAATTGGGCGAACATGGGTCCCGTACTAATTTTAGTCCTTTTTTGGAAGGTCCGACTGATCAAATCTGACTTGAAGGGAAACTACTCTAAGAAAGATACTCTTAAGATTTTTGGGATTGCTAAGCTTCCAACGAAGAAAGATATGAGCAGCCTTTACTTTGCCACTCAGCCTCACCATATACAAAAAAAAAAAAAAAACATTTTTCTCTTGGCAGATGGCGGCACCTGGCTAGTTTTGTTGGGTATGGAAACAAACCAGGATTAGACCCAGTTAGATGGGAGCCTCCCGCAGAACCCAGGGCTGTAGGTGAGACCAAGAAAAACCAAGGAAGTCCCGTTGCCTTTTGAAAACCATCTTTGGGAGAAGATCAGGGCCGTTTTTTCCAGCATGCAAAGTGAGTTAAACTTACCCTCTTTCTTCGCATACACCCATCCTCTTGTCTTGGGGATGCTCCGGAGAGGCTGTCCTTGAATCAAGATGCAAAATCCCAGGCTTTATATGCAAACTCCGAAGCCAAAAATAGGAACAGCAGGCATCTCTTTCGTGAGTCACACGCTGGGGGGAATTCTCTTGAAGCCATTGTTCTTCTCCCCAAAGACCAGAGTTTGTGTAACCAGACACCGATATCCAGCCGAAGGGATCTTCTTCCAGCTTAGAACTGGGAGGCTGGGCTCACGAGGCCCTCTTGAGATCATCTTGGTGCTTGAATTCACCGGTCTTTGGCCCCAGGGTGATTCATGACATCAATGGGGCAGTTAGTCTCAGGACTGATTGATTGATTGGCTCCATCACCACACTGCTTCTGTTCCAATGGATGTCAAAAAGAGGATGCCGGGGGGGGCGGGGGGGGCAATGACAGGGCTGTGGTTGACTTTCTGGACTCCCCGAAGACATCTGTGGAAGGAAAAATGGACTGGAAAGAAAGGAGAAAAGAGGAGAAGATTCAATATAGGCTTGAGTTAAGTAAAAGGTGGGTTAGACTTGGTTGCAGTGAGTGTCCAGTTTAAGGGGTGTCCGGAAACGTAGTTTTCTTGAGCCCGCTTAGTTGACAACGACAACAGCCAGAGAGTGACAAGGTTGTCGCTGAACTATTTGCGGCTTCTCCCAGGAGCAAACCTATGTGCGACGGATGATGTTGAATCAAGTTCTTTTTGATCCCCAATGACCAGGTCATTTCCCCCCCCTTCCCCTTCAAGACAGTCTATCCTGATGACTTACGTTGATTCTTAATGATTACGTCCTAGATGGAATTTCTCCATGATCATCTCTCCTTAACCTGGTCCTTCAGCCCCTGCAAGGTGGACTCTTTGAGCCCATCCCTTTTCCTGCTGGCCACCCTCTTCTTTTTTCCTTCCCCCTTTCCACTTGTCCCTGAGGCTTTAAAGAGGCAGCCCTCCCGTGACGACGAATCATTTTCGTGACCGTTCAAAGTCACAGTGGCGCTGAAAAAGGTGACTTAGTTAGGACCGTGTTGTTGGTTTTTTTCCACTCTTAACAACCATTGCAGCATCCCCCAGGGTCACCTGTTCAAAATCCCCAGACTCATCTCACATTCCTTGTCAAAGTTAACACAACAAAGAAACCCAAGAGGAAAGTTGATTGGACAGAATAAAAGTAACACGCACACACACACACACACACACACACTCCCCTTCCACAGGAAATCAGATAGGTGTTGTCTGACATGTTACATATATTTGCGTCCCTGAATATCACCCACGTTCATTAAAACGAGGTCTGACGTCAGAAGGGGTGTCAATGGTAAGGGGGGGGGGAAAGGTTGTTTAGAGTACACGAATGAGAAGGAAGGACTCGCCGGAGAAGAGCCTAATGCTGGGAAAGGTTGAGGGCAAGAGAAGAAGGGGACGACAGAGAAGGAGGTGGCTGGATGGAGTCACTGAAGCAGGAGGCGTGAGCTTAAAGGGACTCCAGAAGATGGTAGAGGACAGGAAGGCCTGGAGGAACGTTGTCCGTGGGGTCGCGATGGGTCGGACACGACTTCGCAACTAACAACAACAACAAGAGTTCACGAAAGAGATAAACTAGATCCAAACTGGTACCAACTATTTATTTTTCCTTATCCAGCCAGTATATCTCTTCCCTACATTCCAATGAGCCGGAACGTTATTTTAAAAGAGAGAAAAAATAAGTCAGATCAAAATGCAAAGGGACCGTGGTAGTTAATGAGTTACAAAAATCCAATGTAATCCTCACTTTGCAGGCAGGGTGCATCTGAGCCTGGCTCCAGCTGGGCCCTCCCCACCTCCTGGAGCTAACAGAAACCGTCAAAAGATGGGGGTGAGCAGCTGTTGAGAAGCCGAGAGGTCTGCTGGGGTCCGCATGCAGCTGTGGAAAGAGATCTCTGCCACATGCCGGGCAAAGCTGGCGTGCTTAGACGGGCAACGGATCCCCCTGTGCTGAGCCAAGAATGCAGGCACGCGTTCATCTCGTTCCCCGCAGACTTTATAAATAAAGATGGTTTATTTGTAGTAGAATAATAGTGTTATTTATAATAGAATAATACATGGCATTACGGGATACAGCTTGCCTTCCGAAATCGCGGGCGCTTCATCGCTGGAGGAGCAGTTCTTTAAGTAGACAACAGATCTCTCTTACACACACACACACACACACACACACACACACCTGCCTTTGTTCAGTTGTGCTCGTCTGTAGCCTCTGTTGTGGTACGCTCAAAAATAAAGACTTCTATGCCAACAGGTAACATGATCACCATCCTCTGGAATTACACCTGCTTTGCTCAGACTCAAAAGAGGATGGAAATTTAAAAAAAAAAGAAAAAAGAATGTTGAACTTGGTTCCTGACACAAGGGAAACTATATCTGGGTGGTTTTTTTTTCCTAAATGAAATGCTGCTCCAATTGCAAAAACGCTCCCCATGCATCCAAAGCTGTACACACAACCTCTGGACTCGATAAATTCAAGCGTCATCTCCGCAAAGAATATGCAGGTAAGATCTGAGCTTCTAATACTATTTTGACAATATTGAAATGAGGTGTTAAATCCTACTTAAAAATCAAATGCTTTTGTTTTCCTTCTGAAGTGCATTTTGCTAATCTATTCAGGAGCAGTTTGACATTTGTGGTTTTTAGCACACATTCTATGCCGCCAAACTGAAATAGGAAATAAAACTTTCTAATTCAAATTTTCTCTAGCTGGCTAGATTCCTTTGGATTCTATTCTATTCTATTCTATTCTATTCTATTCTATTCTATTCTATTCTAATTCTACTCTATTCTATTACACTCCATTCCATGTTTTTTCTATTCTATTCTATTCTAAATTCTACTCTATTCTTTCTATTCCACTCTATTCCATATATTCTATTCTGTTCTATTCTATTCTATTCTAATTCTACTCTATTCTTTCTATTCCACTCCATTCCATATATTCTATT
>JAKJMR010000130.1:319841-331628 GCA_024449315.1 Daboia siamensis | reverse complement strand
CCACTCCATTCCATATATTCTATTCTATTCTATTCTATTCTATTCTATTCTATTCTATTCTAATTCTATTCTAATTCTACTCTATTCTATTCTATCCTATCCTATTCCGTGCCGTGCCATATTCTATCCTACCCTACTTTACTTTACTCGTAAATATTTCTGACTCTATAGCAAGAACTGAAAAGCACAAATGTTGGAAGGAGATGAGCGCTAATCTTTATTCCTCTCCATTTCCACAGCTGAGTTTTTGTAGGCTCCGAACCCACCAGTGGTGCTTTATGCTCTTCAGCGTGGCCCTTTTCCACATTTTGCTCTTCGGAGCCGATCTGGTGGAAGAATATTTCTTACAAGCCATCCCCACCACTTACATGGATATGAAAGTCCTCAGAGCTCGGGAAAGAGCCCGGATACTGGACATGTCCTCCGTGAAAACCAACATCTCCAAGATGTACATTCTTAGCAACCCAGAAGCTTGCTCCAAACAAGAGATCTTCCTGCTGGTTCTCATCTTCAGTAACCCCGAAAACCTGTCCAGGCGCAACGCGATTCGAAAAACGTGGGCCAACGTGACCGACATCCAAGGTTACCCCACTCGGGTCTTGTTCGTGTTGGGTAAGCCGTCTTCAGCTAGTGCCCAAATGGAGGTCATCAAGGAATCAAACCAGGAACAGGATCTAATCCAAGGCATCTTTCTTGATACCCCAGAGAATCAGACGCTGAAGATCAAGAGGGCCGTCGAGTGGACCATCACTTATTGTCCCGAAGCCAGGTTCATTCTCAAGATAGACCAGGATATGTTTGGCAACCTCCAAACCTTGGTTGAATACTTGCTCAACTTAAGAACTCACCCAGATGACGTCTATCTTGGGAGGGTGGTTCATCAAAACCTCCGTAGCAAAAAATTCCAAAATGGCACTTTTCTCTCCATGAAAAAATACCCTGAACGCTACTATCCCGACCACTGCAGTGCTATGGCCTTTGTCATCTCGCAAGACGTGGCTCGGAAGATCTACGTAACCTCTGCAGAAGTTCCTCTTTCTCTACCCCCGGGCATCTTTGTGGGTGTCTGTGCAAGAGCAGCTGGCGTGGTGCCCGTCCACAGCTCCCGGTTTTCTGGGGAAAGACGTATCTGGTACAACCGATGCTGCTATAAATATATTTTCACTTCCGCAGTTTCAGAGACCAGCCAGCTTCTCCAAAAATGGGAGGAGATGAAAGGCGGTGAAGACTGCACATTCCTGGAAACCTATTATGGGCTGGTGTCCTGCAGAATCATGACATATCTGGACGGGTTGAAAGCTTCGAGAGTCAACGCCGTTCAGGAAGAGCCTCTGTATTTTTCTGATTAGAAGAATCAAACCATAGTACCTATGTTTGGCTTCTTCGTGGGCTTACTCAATCTTACTCCTTCTTCTTATTGGTATTATTCTGTTGCTTTCCACACTGAGAGCTTCTGTACTGGAGACGTATTCCTTGGGTGTCTAATCACCCTTGGCCAAATAAAGGATTCTATTGTATAGTCTATTCTGCTGAAAAAGAGACACTTACAATTGGTCTTCCCACTTACTATCGTTGTGGCATCCCCGTCACGCGATCAAGTGTTCATTTCTCGATTAGCACTAAGTAACTCGAGGACTCCCTGTATAAGGGTAGACGATCAGGGCTGCCTGCATTTTAGGCAGCTGATACAACAAGAATCCCAAAGGAGCTTTTTTTTCCCCCAAGGAGGCAACTGGGCTTCCCTGTTTTTCTTGGAAGACGTTTTGCTTCTCATCTGAGAAGCTTCCTCAGCTCTGACTGGATGGTGTGGAGTTGAGTAAGGAGACAAGTTGGACATGTTTTACACTTCCCCCACACCTTTGAAAAGGGTAATTCTACATGATGTTTATAAGCACAACAAAAGCAGTTATTTTGGAGCCAAGGTATACACCAAAGGCAGCAGCTTGATCAAAATGGGATTGAAACTCGGAGTGCAAGTACCAACGTTCACACTTGCTTCAGTTCCAAGATGTATTTCACAATTGAATCCAAAGCAGAACGGAAGAAAAAAAAAAAGAACAAATGTTTGCGCACAGGAAAACCACTCAAACGTTACTACGGTCATAGATTCATCTATTGTGGGGTGTTACCTTTGTCGCTTCACAAATTAGTCAAGTGTTAAGCCACTGATGCATTTAACACCCATAAAGCCGAGCTGGATTATGCACATTGGACTCTGGTCCTTCATGAAGGATCACTTTTCGATGCAAATTATTTCAAATTGTACCACATTTACAGACTGGCGTGTAGGAAAAGTGACAGGGCTGTGTGTCCTAACTAAATGAAGGAAGAAGTATCTTGCGTGTGCGTGTATATATTTACTAACTCTTAAAAGCACTGGAAGAGGTCTTTTTTTGGAGGAGACTGTTGGGAATAAAGTCTCTGAGAAGCGAGGCAGCATAATTTTTTCCTTTCCTGGGGTTGAAATTAAGAGCTGGGGGATGGACAGTTGAAGGATGGTAGAAGGGGAGAATAAGCACCTTTAGTTTGTAAAATGGAGATTTGTTTATATATTCTTTATTCTTCCATCTATTTGCTTTTAAGAACCTGGATTAAATCAATTTTACATGTTCCCTATGTAAAGTTGTGTGGAGGAATATTTGTGTCACGGCAATTGGAACATCAGAAACACAATGCTCGCTGAGGAGGTGATGAAAAAGGAATCACTCTTGAGCACAAATCTTAAACCTAGATGGCAAAAGAACCCATGTTACAAACAGAAACAAACAAACAAACAACAAAGTTTTTCACAAGTGAAGGCGAATGTACAATATCCCAGGGTGGTCCTGCAACATTATCCTGGGGGAAAAATAGTTTTCTTTATACTTTAGGAGTCTCTCTGAAGGGTTTCTTGGATTTTAAGGTAGTGTGAAATGGTGGAACCTGTGTTTTCCGTCAGGAAAATACCTAGAAAATCTTCACATTTCAAACCAGCTGGCATTTCAAGGTCCAACCCCCCCCCCCCCCCCCCCCCCCCCCCACACACACACACACAAAAAAAACCCCTCATACCAAGTTAATATTTCCCATGCTTCCCTTCTCCTCTCTACAAATCAACAGGCCAGCCTCACCTTCCAGCAATCCAGAAAGTTTAGTTAGCCTTGGAATTACTGAACAGTAGCTGAAAATTACGTCTTCCAAAGCTACTCAGCTCCTTCTACAGCCGTAGTTGAGACAGCCTTAACGTAATACGGCCCCTCGCGCATATAAGCCTTCAAACTTAAGTATTGCTGGTTTCCGAAAATATCCGCCGCCGTCTTTGAGTTAACCAAAGCCTTGACAAGTTCATATTTCGCCTCCTTGGAAGCTTTGTCCGGTTCCACTGATCTGTCCACGATGTATTCCACAAAGCCAGGACTGGCCAACATCTCCTGCTGAGCCCAAGGTTGGTTTGCAATGGCCTGGGGGAGGGGGAAACAAGGCAGATTTTGTGAAATGGGTGACATCCGGATTTTTTACCATTTACAAACTGTTGTCAGTCTAATATATTTAACCCGTTGTACAAGCTGGTGAAACTACAGTCCTCAAACCTATGAACAGTTATTTCTTAGCAACTGTTCTAAGTCACATCTCATGACCCAGATTCAAATTTTTAAGAGTTGTGTCTTCCCAAGACTCCAGGTGTTTTGACAACGTGGCTGCGTTTACGACGGGTTGGCTGAAAACTTCTAAACATGTTAAGAGTTTAGCCTCTCTTTAAGATCCCCCTAAAGTCATTTAACCAGGCGGTAAGGTTAAAACTCTGCCATCCGATAGACTTTAGAACGTGGGACAATTTTTATCAATGGCTGGAAAAACGAGTCAGAGAGAAAGGAATGTGATATGCATTATGTAACGTTAAATATGTATTAGTAAGAAGAAGACTATTGGGTGAAGACATAAGAAACTCATTATTAACTAACATATTGATTATGAAAATATAGACACTAATTATTACTGATCATTTTTTAAACACATCAATCCAGACAATACGCTGATTGCTAAATACTAAAGAATGTCATTTTATAAAAATTAATAAAATACGTAAAAAAAAAACCCTCTTCCAAATTAAAAAAAAAAAAAGAATTAATCAGCAGAGGAAAGCCTCTCTTACAGCCGTTTTCTGTTCAGCTGGAACATAATCCCGATTATCCTCGACCAATGGCGGAAAAATTCTGGCTCACGCCACCCCAATTTATCCAAAGAATGGCAGGCTGGGATAGGCATTTCGTGCCAAAAAAAAAAAAAAAAGTATCTTACAGTGAAGACTCTCAAGGCTCCACAGTGGAGATCAGGGAACGGCTGAGTGCTGATGCTTTTGAAGAATTCCAAGGGCTGGTTGGACAGAGAGGAAAACCACGATTCCGTCATCCGGAGAAGATCTTCGGTTTGCTGTTCAGGCTGTGTGCAAAAGAGGAGCGGTTGAGTTTGCAGACGCCTCTGACCCATCCTTTTTCCTGACAAGTTTCGAAACAAAACATCCAGCTTCTTCTTTGGGTCCCGTTCAGGGGCGTTTGCAATGGCAGGCTATACCTCTGCCGCCAGGTGGGAGAGAGCGGGAGGGGCTACGTGGGTGGCCGGGGAGGCAAGCCAATTGCCTAGAACGTACCTGCACGTAGGGGAGGGTTATGGGTTGTTGACTGCCTCCTTGCAACTTCCTGCTGGCTTCTAACAATTAAAGTCAGTGGGGAAGCCGACAGGAAGTCGCAAGTCCTGGGTGGCTCAGAACTAGGCTGGATGGCAGATTAAGTCTCTGGTGCCAGGTGGGAGAGAGAGGGAGGGGCTACGTGGGTGGCCGGGGAGGTGCCTATAACTTACCTGCAAGTACAAAAGAGATGAAACCACATCCAGACATCGGATTCTCATCTCAGTTGGGGCATTCTTTATTTGATGCCCGATTCTGTTTAGCACCCGATGGAACCGACTCCCTGGAAAAGCAAAAAAAAAAAAAAAAAAAAAACAACTCTGTTCTTGGCTAAGCACATCAAAGCACCCCCTCCCTCCAGCCTTGTAACCAGATTTGCACTTTGACCCGCGCCCACCGGACGAACCTGTCTTCTGGAGCACCAACTTGCCCTCCACGTTTGAGCCCAAGATTCCGACCGTGTCTGCCGCCACGCCAAACAAGGTTGGGTCTTGGCCTTCGGCCATGTTGAAGACCTTCTCGACGAAGGCAGGGTACTGCTCGCAGATCTGCTGGGGGCTGTCCACGATCGCCAGGTTGCCAAAAAATTTAACAAAACCTGCAAAGGGGTCGAGGGAGCAAGGAGAGGATTGGCCCCCGGAGCCGCTGTGCTTTGGTCACTATCTTTTCCCTCCTTACTTATAAGGACACGGCGAAGACACAAACAGGGCCGTGGGTGGGCAGGACCGAAAGCAGTGCCCCGTGTTTCTTGAGGGGAACTGATCCTTTCCCACCTTACAAATACGGGAAGCAAATTATTTCCGCCCGAGATCTAGGCCCTCTTGATCCAGGGCAAGCCTAGATTGCTGCTCTTCCCTCTGCAGGACACGAAACTGAACCAAGGCTCAAACTGGGATTGAGAAAGAGAGCATGAAAGAAACACGAGGATCTAAATGTGAAGCAGAATGAGTGCTGCTGAATGCAGATTGTCCCAACGGTGCTTTTTTCAAGGAGGCAACTGGACTTTCCGGTTTTTCTCTGAAGACGTTTCGCTTCTCATCCAAGAAGCTTCTTCAGCTCGGACTGGATGCTGGAATTGGGTATGTCTAGTTTAATGAAGAGAAGGGGGGGCGGGGGGGCGGCATGATAGCAGGGTTCCGATCTCTCAGGGGCTGCCCCAAAGGACAGGGAGTCAAGCTATTCTCCAAAGCACCTTCTGAAGGCAGGACAAGAAGCAACGGATGGAAACTCACCAAGGAGAGAAGCAACCTGGAACTAAGGAGGAATTTCCTGACAGAACAATTAACCAGTGGAACAACCTGCCTCCAGAAGTTGTGGGTGCTCCAACACTGGAAGTTTTTAAGAAAGAGATTGGACAGCCATTTGTCTGAAATGGTATAGGGTTTCCTGCCTGAGCAGGGGGTTGGACTAGATGGCCTCCAAGGTCCCTTCCCAACTTTTATCCTCCTCCTCCTATCTTTTATTCAAAAAACATGAACCTCAGTCAACTGAACATTCAATTATCATTATTATCATTATTATTAAAGTAGGCTTAAGGCCAATGGGACAGGCCCTTTGGGAGCCTCCAGCATACATTAACTGCACTACAGGGGTGCAGAATAGCCGGCCACAGAGATACAGTATCAACCCTACTAAGATCAAGAGGCCAAAAGGCCACCTGTAATCAATCACCTGGTAGGTAGAAACCAGAGAAGGGATCTGAATCAGCTCCAATGATTATATTGGAGATCTTGTCGATGATGCCTTGCTGGGCAAGATACTGCCGTCCATGTTGGGTGTGGGCCAATGAGGTCACCATCTCTATGCAGGTCGCTCTGTTTTAAAACAAAAGAAAACCAATGGGCTGCTTCAGAGAGACGAGTACTGATGCGCCTGTTCAACACCCCAGGAAGCTCCACCTGCAGCACAAGCCCAGTGTGTTGTGCGATAGCGCTTGGCCTTACATATTGCTTCCTGTTCGTGTGAGCAAAATTCAGACACATGTCAACTGACTCGCAGTTATGATGGCTGCAATGTCCCCGGGATCCCCTTTTGTGACCCTCAGTGGGGAAGCAAAATTCTCTTTAACAATCACGTTACCAGCTTAACGACTGGGGCAAGGAAGGTCGTAAAGCGGGGTCAAAGCTGGCTCAACAAAGGTCTCCCTTGGCAACAGAAACTTTGGGTTCCCTTGTGGTCGTAAGTTGAGGACCATCTGTGAAGACATTTGGGGCGGGCACTGGAAGTGGGACACCACAGGAGCTGAGACTGGGGATTTTTTGTAGGGTTGCAACAGGGAGTAAATATCCAGTGTATCTGTGCTGAGAATGGAATTTGTTCTCTCCTTCTAAGAAAGCACCAGAAACAAACTACAGGTCATCCTCAACTTAAGACGGTAACTGAGCCCAAAGATTCTGTGGCTAAGTGAGAAATTCGTTAAGTGAGTTTCGGCCCCCTTTTACGACTTTTCTCATCACATTTGTTAAGCGAATCGCTGCAGTTCCTAAATTAATCATCCAAAATCTGGCTTTGCCACGCTTGTTTAGAAGGTCGCAAAAACGGATCACGTGACACCCCAGGGACACCCCAAGCGTTGTAAAGGTGAATCAGGTGATGCCAAGCATCCGAATGTAAATTTATTTATTTAATTTATTAAATCCCGTGACTGCGGGGAGGCTGCAACGGTCGTAAAGTGTGAAAAGTGCCGTTGTAGCTTAGAAATGTCGCTAAATGAGTGGTTGTGATTTAAGGAATTGGGCGAGAGATTGGTGATAGGTAGCAAGCAAAATTGAGACACAGCCAGGCATTTACAAGCGGCAAAGAGATAGCAAGGACACCCACTAGGCCTGCTGGCCTCCCATTCACGCTCAGCCCCTTACCTGACAAGCACGTCGTTTCCCGTCAGTTCTCCAATCATTTCTGATATTAAACCGCTGGTCACGCAGTAGTTCAGAGAGTCCACCGACGTCGAGGAAATATTGACGACTAGCTAACACAAACACACACACCAGACAGGAATCTGAGCCACGTCTCCTTGAAAAGTGTTTCTGTTGCCATTAGGCAGCCACGCCTCCCCCATTTGTAAGTCAGAGTTGCCATTATTTAATTAAGAAAATCAGCAGATGTTAAGCCGCCAATGGGTACGCTCCATTTCTTTCGCTTTAAAATGAAAAAAAAAAACAATCCTGTTCCCTCCGAGAGATTTCTGTTCTGTTAACGTTAATCTTTACGCAGCCTTAGAAATGTCAAGTAAATTAATCCATTTCAAGAAGCTGCGTGCTAGTCTCCAGCTCTACATCCACATACTACCAATTTCTCTTTCATGTGTACCTTCTCCCCTTGTCCCAAAAGTGTTTTTTTTTAAAAGGCAGCTGGACTTTGTTTTTCCTTGAAGACGTTTCGCTTCTCATCCAGGAAGCTTTTTCATTTCTGATGTCAGAACTGAAAAACCTTCTTGGGTGAGAAATGAAACGTCTTGAAGGAAAAACAAAGTCCAGTTGCCTTTTGAAAAAGCAACTTTGGGACAGCCACGACCTGGGTGACTGAGAATCTCTGGACACCCTCTCCCCTTAAATCGTCACATCTCATAACACCACGAATTTTACCCATCTTGGAACTTATCTTTACCCCCAGCCAGTCACAATCAGAATTGTTTCTAAATCCTCAAGTTACATCACCCACCTGACAGTTAAAGGCATGCATTTCTACCCTCTATCTGCTAGGCTCAAACCCCCCCCACACACACACACAAAAAAAACCATTAACTCTTGCCTCATAAACACGATAACGTATGATGTCGCTCTTCGCCATGACATTTTTCAAGTCAATCAGCAAATTCCCCGCCAGGAAAACTTCCAAGCCCTCAGGCGATTGTGCTATCCTGGACAAAGATTTGATGGCCTAAGAAATAAAGTTATCAATGAAAATGGGGAGAAGCAGACCTAGGCACACGTTGGGGTGTGTTGCAAATTTCGAATACAGAGCCCTTTCTGTCCACTTCAGCGGGTTAAGGTGGAAGACCTAACCGTTCTCAGAAAAATATTTTCCAGAAGGAAGAAAGCCTTCACACAATGGGGTCATGTAGTCTAGCACATTGGGGGGGGGGGTTTAAAATTAATTATTTGAATTTATTTGTCAGAGGTCTAAACACAGAGAAAGGCACACATCTGACATTAGAGATACTCAAGAAATAAAGTTTTGATTAGAGGTTATGGATATCGAAGCTAGCGCCTAACTGAATATATCCATTTTCTTTCTAAGAGATTTAGCAGGGGGATCCCAAAGAGGTTCTTGAAGGATCTACATTTGAGTTGCAAAAGCATAAATAGGGAACGCAGAATGGCTACCAATAATTTTTGGGGGGAGGGAGGTGAGCCTTTGAGTCTATGTTTAATCCTTGGTAAGCCCCTGTAGTGTTCTTGGCAAGATTTTGGAAGTGGTTTGCCATTGCCTTCTTCCCGGGGCTGAGAGAGAACGACTGGCACAATAGATTTGGAGATTTATAAATAATTATTGAAATTTATACAGTTCAAATCTTCTGGAATTCATAGATGGCCTTCCCTCCCCAAGGAGCAATTGTCAGATCACAAGCACTGACCTCTTTTGCCACTGCTATTTTCTCCGCAGCAACGCAATAGATAATCTGCCTCAATAATTCAGGAGTGTTAAGGATTTCTCTGATGGCAACACGGTCTTCAACGACTCTTCCAACCTAGGGGTGCAACATAATCTATAGTCAGTTTTACATTCTTACTTCTGCTCTTTAAATCTCATTCTCAGCTGTCTTTTCTGCTATTTTGCTACTGCATTGCAGTTTCATAAACCAAAAGTTTTAAAATAATAGCTCAAAGCATTTGCATTCCACTTACTAGCCAAAATTCTTAAGGCGATAACTGTAATTAAAACACAATAACATACAAGACAGGCCAGGTAAATATGCAGCGTATCACCTCCAGTGCTGTTTCAAACACTTGCAGTAGATGCACGAAAATAGAGAAGCGCACGGCAGGATAGACATCTCATTCTTAACCTCCTTGAGAAGATTACAAAGCTAAATTGCAACACCTACTTGGGAGATGGTTAGAATTTTGACTGAATCATCAGGGTGGAACAGTCCCTTCTGAAGTTCTTCCCCAAAGTTTTGGATGACATCCAAGGGATCCATGACTTGCAGGAATCTCTCCAAGATGGACACACACAAAGAGATTTGCTCACTGTTTTGCAAGAGAAAAGAAAACCCAGTGTTTGCTAATGAAATAAGGAAAGGTGTAAAATAAGCCTTCTTACACCTCTACGGTCCTGCTCTTATGAAAATTCTTGAAAGCCCAAACCTTCAGACATCAATTTTCAAGGAAGAACTGATTGTGATGAAGATCAAAGGCTTCTCTCTCTCTCTCTCTCTCTCTCTCTCACACACACACACACACACACACACACACACACACACACAAAGACTCTCCATGCAAACTAATCCCACCCTTTCCAAAACCTTGCCCAAGCATTCACCAGCAATTGCACAATCTACAGACAGCATAAAATCACTTTCCCATCCTGTTATTGCTCTCCCTTAACATTATTATGGTCATTTCAAGAGTTTCCACATTTATAAAGAAACATTTTGAAGAAAGGGACTGGAGACCAGGAGGCACAATGTTTGCAACTAAAAAAAAAGCTTTCTACATCCACACACAGAGAAATATATCGACACATATTTTTGTGTGTACATGCACACACGCTGTATGAACATTTATAAATGCATATGTGCTGTATACACACATACACGTATATATCAATGTCTCTCTATGCGTATACAAATACTTCCCTTATAAACATATACATGCATACATGTGTATAAATTTGTGTATGTGACATATTTGTATTTACGTATGTACATACAGTATGTGTACGTTTGTGTGTACTTATATCTATATATTCATAAATATATATAGATATACACACACACACATGCACACCCAAATATGCATGCAGGTGTAGGAAGTCAGCACACACACCCCGCAGAGAAGGAAATATTTTTGGGGATATTAAAAAAGGCAGAATATTCTGGCAACTCAATAAACTGGACCATCTTTCCTAAAGCAGCCTCCATTTTGTTTATTCCAGGCTTAGACTGACCCCCCCCCCCCCCCCGCGAAGATACAGTTCCTCTACGAGGACTAGCCCCTTGGTGCAAGGGACCCCAATTCATCCCCACCTCTCCCCGCGGGCCAGGAGGACGAAGAGCCCAGCCAGGGGATAGCCGGGCCCTCGCTCGCGGAGGGCGCCGGGGGGCAGAGCCTGCACGGCCGCCCGCAGGGCCCGCAGCTCCTCCAGCGGCTCTTCCAGCGCAGCGACCCGGCTCAGCAGCGCCAGAGCAGCATCCACCTCAGCCGCCGCCATTTTGGAAAGAGGAGGGAACGTCTCGCGAGAATTCGGCGAGGGGAAAGGGCGGGACCGAAGGCCCCATTCGGGTCCGCAAAGCCGCGCAGGCGCGGTGACGCCCTCTGTGTTGCGACGTGGCGATCACGCTGGCGCTCCGGTTGGTGATTGGATGGAGAAGCCGGGCGGGAGGAGGTCCCTCCCACTCCTAAGAGGCTGACCCTGCGCAGATGATGAGTGGATATACCACATTTCCGTGTCTCTCAATGAAGCCGCTGTGAGGGGCTAACGTGACGCCTCTCCCCGCCGAGAACCCGATTAAAAATGTACAAAATCGTCCTAACCGGAATGCATTAGCCAGCCTCTGACATACGCTTGCAAATTCAAGAGCTGCCGCGCTTTGGGGTGGGGGGGGGGTGTTCTTCCCCCCTTCGTCCTTGTTTCGGTTTTTACCGCAAATGAGCGGGCCTATCATTCTTTCTTTACCCCTATGAGCCCCCAGCTGATTTTTAACTTAAAACTGGACTCAAAACCATATGGGAACTCGGACATTTGCTCATTGCGTGTCTTACCCGGAAATAACCCCCCATTAACAGACTTTTATGTTTCAAAGAACACAACTTTTATGGAACTTTCTCCTACGGTCGTTGAGCCTGATTAGAACTTGGGTGGGAAACCACAAGCAAATCTTATTTCACAGTATGATGGATGCTTATAGTTTTGGATAGATAGATAGATAGATAGATAGATAGATAGATAGATAGATAGAT
>JAKJMR010000130.1:278335-293100 GCA_024449315.1 Daboia siamensis | reverse complement strand
AGGAAGGAAGGAAGGAAGGAAGGAAGGAAGGAAGGAAGGAAGGAAGGAAGGAAGGAGCATTTTTTGTCAGCCTCAAACAAATGCTCAAAAAAGAAAGAGCATCTTTAAGGAACAGCAGAGGGATGCTGCGGGAGGCCCAAAGTTTTCTTCCCTTTTCCAGCATGAACGGTCCTAATACTGAACCATTTCTGAACCAGCCTTCTCCAACCCTGGCGCCCTCAAAACACATGGGATGTTTACGCTAAGTGCTTTACCACTTAGAACGTTTTGAAAGGCCAGTTTGGATACGGGAGCCTCACCGGGCGACTGGAAGCCATCGACCTTCCCACAGATAGCTTCATAGCACTTCTGATGAACATCTGTAATTTTCCACAGGAAGATGCCGTCATAAGAAGCTTGCTCGGAGAAGTGAAGTCTGTTCCCCAGCCTGACGAGAGCAGCGTCTTTCTGGGCCAGGCATCGCTGGAGATCAGCAATCTTCGAGAAGAGAAAAAAATTCTCTTTTTTTAAAGAGTTTTTTTTAGGGTTTACTTTGACTTATAGCAATAGCACTTAGACTTATATACCATTTCACACTGCCATTACATCCCTCTCTAAGCGGTTTACAGAGTCAGCTTATGAGCTCCCGACAATCTGGATCCTCATTTTACCAACCTGGGAAGGACGGAAGGCTGAGTTAACCTTCAGCCGGTCAGGATCGAACTCCTGGCAGTGGGCAGAGTCATCCTGCAGTACTGCATTCTAACCACTGCACCACCTCGGCTCTTATGATCCCAATTGCGGTGGAAGTCATAAAAGGGTCATAAAAATGGGTCATTACAGGAGCAGACCCCAATTTTATGATTGTTTTTAACCATGCTCATTAGGTGAATCGTCACAACTTGTGAAGCAAAATCCGGCTTCTCCCGTTGACGTTGTGGGTCGGAAGGTAGCAAATTGTGATCACACGATCACAGGACACTGCAATTCCCTTCAACGCCAGCCAGTTGCCAAGCACCCTCATTCTGGTCATGTGACCATGGGGAAGATGCAATGGCTGTAACTTTCAGGGTGGGTCATAAGTCAACTTTCCCAAGGCTGTTGTAACAGACCGTAGTAAGTGGAGGACATAAGGCAGGGCTGCTCCATTCGGCTGAGCTGTAACATTCTTTCTTTGGTTTAATGAACTCACCAACCTTGTCAGTTGGGGCTTATAGCTGAGTCTCATGTCCAAAACTCATTGTTATCACAGTGAAGTTATCACAGGGATCTTATCAACTAATGGTTATTATCTGCTTGCAGTTAAATTAGGGTCAACAGAGTTCAAGGAGAGTTAGACTTAGTTCATTCGTGACCACGTAGGGATTCTAGGCTGATCCCTCTTTTGACACCACCCCTAGGTTCTGCTACTCCTCCTATACCACCTCACTGGCTTTCTGCAGACTTACCTTCAGCTCTAAGCCACGAATCATATCTTGGTCAAGGCCCCTCTGTCCCCGGAAGGCCAGGATTTTCTGATGGGAGTTAGCCATCTCCTTGCTCAGCACCGAGGTGATGTTCTCAAAGACTTGCAGCTTGGTCTCCAGCCAAGAGACCCTCTTCACTCTTCTCAAGAGGGTGCACCAGCTCACCTCCCACTCCTCCACCGGCGACGCAGAGAAGGAGCTTTCTCCCCCGGGATCCTGAACCTTCAGGGTGAGAGGAGTCTTCATCAAAAGCTTGGTATCTATTAAAGGTGAGTTGGACTGGCTGCCTCTTGGGGATGAATTGCCCTTCAGGTGGTTGACATACTGGAGCAGCAGCAACAGGTGTCTCCCTGCGGCGTTCTTCTCATGAACTTTTTGATCCCCTGCGTTGCCCTGTTGGGAAGGAACAGGACAGCCACGATAGGAGAAGGACTCAGTGCTTTGATCCCGTTTGACAACTCTCAGCCTGGCATCCATCAAGGGCACCAGCCAGAGCGTCCACGCCTTGGCAGAGATCCTGGTGCTCACGGCTTGCCAGCCCTACCTTGAATAAGCATCCAATCCTGGAAAATCGGCAACCTTCATTGCTGGGGCAAAGTCCTGAAGGATTCTGTTCAGGAAAGGATTGGTAAAAGTGGAAGAAAAGGTAAGAGAAGTAGGTGGATGGAGAGAGAGAGAGAAAGAAGGGGATGGAAGGAAGGGATGACAGAGAACAGACAACAGACAGATACAGACATGGAGCTATGAAGCCATAAAGCACAGATGTAAACATACATATCCAGTTAAAATACAGAAAGTCAGACAAATTTAATGGAAGGACCTGACGTTCGTTCCTGGATGTTTCGGGATTATCCCCAGCATTTGGATCCATGAACACCCTGCACACCGCTGCCTGACCGTAGTTGACCAGGACATATTCACACATGCGGCGATGATCCTGCAAGATACGTTTTGGCAAGAATTTTCACCCCGGAGAAAAGGAAATTGATTTTCATAGGAGTTTAAGAGCATCGACAAGGAAGGAGAAGGGCATTAAAAAAAAGGCAAGTTTTTGATGACATGGCGGTAGCCACCATTTTGACTTTTAACGATGTCCAGATTCCCAGAAGGGAAGGGGTGGATTCGCGAGGAGCAAGAGATTGTGTGAGAGAAAGAGGATGAAGACTGCCCCCCCCCAATGGTTCCCAGAGTCCACGTTTTATTGTGCACATAGTTTGCTTTGGCAAGATGGATGTCTATAAGTGAGGAACGCTAAAGAAATTTGCTGAGAAGAATTGCAACGTGTCTTTCTTGGTTTTGGCGAGCCTGACGACACCCCTGTCAGGAGATCTCTCTATTTGTAAGCCATCTCTGAAGTTAATGACAATAATTTCCCCCAAGAGCAGTCTGAAATTCTCTAATCTCCAAACTGGTTCACCTCCCGTATCTCTTCCATTCTTCCTCACCCTACAGTTAGCCAGTCCCCAGCCGATATGCTTTTTCTCCCTTACTTCCAAATTGCTCATCGGACCCTTCCAGATGCATCCCGGTATCCCACAATGCACGGCAAATTCCGGAATCTCCTTGTTAAGGGTGGCCTTGCAAGGACCCTGGAAGCAAACGAGGACACGCATCAGATGCCCAACTTTGGCAACACCGTGCTTTCAAAGCTCGAGTTAGAAACGGGATTAAGCGGGTTTGCCAAGCTTGTGAAGTTATGAACCTGGGTTGGAATTGCACATCTTCAGGCCTAAACCATGGTTTGCAAGATGGGGGAGTGAAATTAAATGGACCCAGCTTTAGCTGGATCCAGCAGAACCACTTTTAAATCTCCTTGATCCGTCCTGTTACTGAATTACTGATGTTACTGAATTTTCCCTGTAAACCGTCCTGAGTCCTACGGGAATAGGGCGGTATATAAATTTAATAAAATAAATAAATAAATAATTTTCCTTTTCCCTAGAAGCTTTGTCAAATGTTTTGAAAAGAGTGCATGGCAAAATGCAATTCTGAAAAAGGAACTGGATGTGTGTGTGTGGGTGTGGGGAAATAAAACAGACAGTTTTGCCCATCCAGAGTGCAAGATCAGCTCTTAAAGGTGTTTTTAAACCCATATATAAATCATATTGGTTGCACTGAATTAGGATCACCCATTCTTATTTGCTGGCAGTTTGATAAGAGAAGTTTTCGCTGGGAAATTTGAAATCTCCCAACGCTGTGGAATCACTGGGAATTCATTTTGCTTTGTCTTGACACAATGTTGTGAACCGCGTTAACACAGGTCGAGGAAAGCCATATTCCACATCTTTTTTGTGAGAGTTTGTCAACTCTCAGCTGTCCAGTTTACACATAATGGTCCATTGCTAGGTTTAGTGGCAAGAAAAAGTACCTTTTCTTCAGGTAGTAAATTGTCTTCCCCGGCAAATTCAGAATCTTCTTCTTTACAATCCTGGGAAATGGGGTTGCTATTATTTCTGAGCGAAAAGGAAGAAAGAAAAAGAAAGTGATTCCCCAAGAGATTTTAGCTGGAATCTTTCCAAGGACAAATTAGCTTAAGGTTATTTTAGTTAAAAGGTAAAGGTAAAGGTTTCCCCGCACATGCGTGCTAGTCATTTCCAACTCTAGGGGCCGGTGCTCATCTCCCTTTCAAAGCCGAAGAGCCAGCGCTTGTCCGAGGACGTCTCCGTGGTCATGTGGCCAGCATGACTAGACGCCAAAGGCGCACGGAACGCTGTTACCTTCCCATCGGGGCGGTCCCTATTTTTCTACTTGCATTTTTACGTGCTTTCAAACTGCTAGGTTGGCAGAAGCTGGGATGAGTAACAGGCGCTCACTCTGCTACGCGGCACTCGGGATTCGACCCGCCAAACTGCCGACCTTCTGATCGACAAGCTCAGCGTCCTAACCCACTGAGCCACCGTCGCATCCCTTTTATTTTAATTAGAAGTATTCAAATTAGGTCTCTCCTTCTATTTTCTCCCACAATAATTTTTTTAAGGAGGTTTGAGCTGAGGGGGATTGGCCCAAAGTCACCTAGCTTTTATCCCCGAGGCAGGATTAGAACTCATGATCTCCAAGCCTCTAGTCCAGCACCTTAACCACTAGACCAAACTGACTCTCTAATATTATGTTTCTTGAAATCTTTTTTCCTAGGCTGGGTCACAATTGGTCGGCGGGACGACCTGCCTCCAGAAGTTGTGGGTGCTCCAACGCTGAAGGTTTTTAAGAAGAGACTGGGCAGCCATTTGTCTAAAATGGGACGGGGGGGGGTGTCTTCTGCTTGAGAAGGGGATTGGACTAGAAGACCTCCAAGGTCCCTTCCAGCTCTGTTATTCTGCTTTCTCCTGGAGTGGAGCACACCGTGGGATCCAGCCCAAGCCTGCTTAGTCCAGGAGCTTTAATCCCAAACCTTCCAATTTGTGCCATTCTGTTACTTTTCCTCCAGCATTCATAAGGAGAGACGGTCCTTCTCCATCCAAATGGAGGCAGAGAGAAATGGACGCTTCCACGGTTCAGTTGGTCTTGCAGGAGGCAGAACAGCTGTTAGGACTTCATTCTGAGCTGGAAGGTGATGTCCGCCATGGAGGAAACCTTGTCTCCACGTCTTCAGCAGCACGAGCATCCTAAACAGGTGAGCTGATGGCCTCTCCAGCTTTTTTCCTTCGTAATTCTGTGGCCCTGGCTCTATCTTTTGCCCGCCCTGTGCCTTTCCCCCTATATATATCTCCACCACCGCCCCTTAAAGCCTCCTTCTCCTTCTTCTTTTTCCTGACTGCCATCTCCTTCCCCCACAACACACCCCTCCCACTTCATCACGTGTCCTCCCTCTTGCGAAAGAGAACTCACCGTGTCATCCAGGTTAGGCAGGCTGTGTAATAGGGGTTCCTGCAGGGATTGGGCAGGTCTCCTTGCAGGAGGATCCGGCCGTGGCTGCAGAGATCTTGCGGCTTCCTGGCATTGGCGCTGCCGGTGCAAAACGGGGAGCCCTGCATGGCTCCATCCGGAGGGGAGCAGGCTGTTGGGGAAGCAGCACAGCTGCTTCTCTGCCTGTCTGCCATCCGCAGCGGTTCCTGTGCAACCAGGAGAGAGAGAGAGAGAGAGAGAGAGAGAGAAATAGGGACTTGAGACCTCCAACACACTGCCTCGCCCACTGGCAATGCTTGGGAAGAGACCCCTCCCCACGATCCAAGGGGTCTCTGGCCTGCTAAAGCTAGCAAGACTTCATTCCTCCCAAGGATGTTGGGCTGGGCTGAACGGAGGAGCTCAGCTGAAAGCTTTGAGGCAGCTGTGACAGGAAGTTACACAGCCACCCTTTGAATTCCCCCGACAAACACAGCAACCACCACCACCACGACGCAGTGCGGAGGCCAGGAAAGGCCAGCAAGGCTGAATCCGGGGCCACAAGGTCCAGCGAAACCCATGAAGGAGATTCCTCCCCATTGGATAGGGAGGAGGGGGGGCAGGGAGGAGGGGGGGTCTCAGCCTCTGCAGAGGGATTTTGCCCCCTTTCCATGCCATCCACCACTTACAACTGTTTTACTGAGCGGCCGTTGGTTGTTACCAAAAGCAACTCATGACCGTTTGGGTTTTTTTTTTTTTTTTTTTGCACTTACGGCCATTGCAGCACCCGCCCCGGGGGGGGGGGGGGCAGGTGATCAAAAATCCAGACGCTTGGAAACTGGCGTGTACCTACGACGGTTGCCGTGATCCCCTTGGGCGACCTTCAGACGAGCAAAATCAGTGGGGGAAGCGAGGTTCGCCACGTTAACTAACGTCACAACTTCACCGCTGCGGCAAGGAAGGTTGTAAAATACGGGCGGGTGGGGGGGAACTCGCCTCATTGTCTCACTTAGCGACAGACACTTTGGGATTGTAAGGTGAGGACCCCGCCCCCTCTCTAAATGAATAATAAGATTGGGTTGTGGGTGTCCAAACTCAAATTGGTCTTCTGGAGGAGGTGGGGGCCAGTGACCTGCATGATTTCTCTCCCTATGAGAAGCAATTACCTCTCTCCCCCCACATGTTGTGTGTGTGTGTGTGTGTGTGTGTGTGTGTGTGTGTGTGTGTGTCCCTTCTGATCCTCCTGCTAGGCTGCTCCCCCAGGGTTCTGCCTCCAAATCCTACACTCTTAGGCTGACCTATTTTCTCACCGCCGGGGGAGTGTCAGGTAATTGAATGAGCCGGAGAGTGGTTAATCATGATAAAAGCTGGATCCGGTGAAGTTTGCCCAAACAGCTTTCCGAGGGCAGCTGGCAGATAATCCCAGCCAAGCTGTTCCAACGATGGGAGTGGAGATGTTTTCTTTGGCTTGACTGGCCACTAGGACTTCTGATCTGCTGCTCCTAAGAGCTGTTTCCTCTAGGAGGTTGAGCAGACACCCCCAAAGGTTTTCCATATATATGGATAAGAGGTAAGAGGATCTCTTCACCTACGTGGTGTCAACCGAAAATGAGTAGGGCACATGGCTGCAGCCACGTTCATGTTCAAAGTCTGTCTCCATCTGTCGGAACCGTGACACATGGATAATCGATATGTTTTATGTATGCAGTGGGGTTTAGGAACTATTCGTTGACCAATTCTCCTCCTTTCTTCTCTCTACCTTTCCTTCTCCACCTTCTCGTTCTTATTCTTTTCTTCTTCCTTTCCTTCTTCTTCTCTTCCTTCTCCTCCTGTCTATCTTCTCCTCCTCTATGTTCTCCTTCTCTGTCTTCTCCTCCTTCTCTACCTTTCCTTCTCCATCTTCTCCTTCTTATTCTTTCCTTCTTCTTCTCTTCCTTCTCCTCCTATCTTCTCCTTCTCTATCTTCTCTTTCTCTATCTTTTCCTCCTTCTCTACCTTTCCTTCTCCATCTTCTTATTCCTTCCTTTCCTTCTTCTTCTGTTCCTTCTCCTCCTGTCTATCTTGTCCTTCTCTTTGTCCTTCTCTATCTTCTCCTCCTTCTCTACCTTTCCTTCTCCATCTTCTCCTTCCTTTCCTTCTTCTTCTTCTTCTCTTTCTTCTCCTCTCCTTTCCTTCTCCTTCTCTCCTTCCTCTTTCTTCCTTTTCTCTTCACCTTCCTGGTCCTCCTCCTCCTCCACACAACATTGCCAGTTGGATTACTTGAATGTCCTTCACCAAGGTGCTGCTACGATAAACCCATTTCATCATCATCGTCGTCATCATCATCTCAAAGTAAACGTTTCCTTTAAGTAGAGCTAAACCCAAAACTGTGCAATGCATTTGCACAACTTTCTTACTCATCGTATAAAACTTGTTGTTCTACAATATTTTCCAGCTTCTAAGCTGGCTCACGTACTTGCTCATGGTTTCCCATCCCACAACTAACCCAATCAGTAGCCCAGATATAACAGTATAACCAGAAGTTGGTATTAGATGGAGAAAAGCATGTTTTATGGCATCTCTTATGCCAAAAGAAGAATTCTGGTGGGTCAGGCAAGAAAAAAACCTCTAATCTCAGTGTCCTGTTTCCTGCAAGGGCCCATGAGCTGCCTTTGTGATTCCCAGACCTTAGCAAGAAAATAAATGCCCTTGTTCTTTACTGCAAACACCCTGGAAGTCAAAATTTATCCTGACCCTTTAGGGAGGGAATGATCACGTGAAGTACTAATACCACTTTACAAGGCCTCGGTAAGGCCACACCTGGAATACTGCATCCAGTTTTAGTCACCACGATGTAACAAAGATGTCGAGACTCTAGAAAGGGTACAGAGAAGAGTAACTAAGATGATTGGGGGACTGGAGGCCAAAACATATAGGGAACGGTTGCTGGAATTGGGTATGTGTAGTTTAATGAAGAGAAGAGTGAGGGGTGACATGATAGCAGTCTTCCAATATCTCAGGGGCCGCCACAAAGAAGAGGGAGCCAAGCTATTCTCCAAAGCACCTGAAAGCAGGACAAGAAGCAACGGATGGAAACTAGTCAAGGAGAGAAGCAACCGAGAACTAAGGAGAAACTTCCTGACAGTTAGAACAACTAACCAGTGGAACAACCTGCCTCCAGAAGCTGTGAATGCTCCAACACTGGAAGTTTTTAAGAAGAGACTTGTCTGAAATGGTATAGGGTTTCCTGCCGTAGCAGGAGGTTGGACTAGATGACCTCCAAGGTCCCTTCCAACTACTACTACTTCTTCTTCTTCTTCTTCTTCTTATTATTATTATTATTATTATTATTATTATTATTATTATTATTATTATTATTATTATTATCTTCCTTCACCATGCATCATGCAGGACTGGCTTATCCTCAGCAAAACAAACAGATCCCTCTTTCTTGGAGACACGGGATCCAGGAGAGCGATGATCCTAGAGACCAAGTCTACCATCTGCAAAGCACGCATGTCTAGCTTGCGAGGGCTGTGCGTTGCAGCTTGTTAAAATTAAAAAAAACAAAACAAAAAAAGCTTCTTTTTTCTTTTTCTTTTGCAAAACAGCCAAGCAGTCCAGTATCTACCATTTTGCAAACTGTACCGGTTGCCACCTACACAAGGTTGCTTTTGTAAATCTTTCGGCTGCAGATTGGCTGCCTAAATTAGGGGAATCTGGAGTTTCGAGCTTCTGGTTCTTCGGCAGCCACATCCTCTTGTGTTTGGGAGTGTTTTAAACCCATTTCTCCCCGCTCATGAAAGGATGGGCTGATGGGGAATTACCAGAGGAAGCAGGTCAGCTGCGGAAAGTACCGAAAACTTATTGTCAGTTTCGACTTGCATTTTGAGACCGCAACACTCAAAAGTTGCTCCTGCTGAGTAGTCTGAGGAGCCCTTTCCAGGAGATAATTGTATCTGGGTTCTTGCCTACTCGCAAAGGAGCCCCAGAGTTTAACTCAGCGAAACATTTCTTAACTGACTTTTGCCCCATTTTTACGACTTTTTCTCGCCACTGCTCTTAAGCGAATCAATCGTTGCAGTTGTTAAATTACTCTCGATGGTTGTTAAATGAATCTAGCTTCCCCGGTCAGAAAGTTCGCCGAAGGGGATCGCGTCACACACACACACACACACACACACACACACACACACCCTGGGACTCTGTGACAATCACACATAGGAGTCAGAGGCATGTGAATTTTGATCCTGTGGCCCTGGGCATGCTGCGACGGTCGTTAAGTGTAAAAAGCAGTTGTAACAAATGCAAATGTGGCGTGATTTATTGTACATAAAATTTTACACAGGCATATTGGATAAGAATGTTGAGTGATAATATTATGAACCCCTATCCTATTTTTTTAGAGATTTATGACGACGGCCATGATTTCTTTCTTCGCCAGGAAAAAAGGGAAGTGTCGAACATTTTTATTTTTATTATTATTATTATTATTGGTTGTTGGGACTCTTCCTGAGTTTTTCCTGCTCGGTTTGGAAATTCCGGTAAGCATAGCCTACAATTTCAAGGCGTCATGAGGACTAGAAACTTTGGAATTGGCTTTTGGGAGGCTTAAACTAGCCACACAAGAAGTGAGAAGCCATTTGATGGTGATATTTAAGATTGGAGGAAGCTAGCAAATTAGCTGGTAAGGTGACTTGGAGTGAGTGGAAAAAAACTAGTTCAAAGTCACCCAATGGGCTTTCATGCCTAAGATGAGACTAGAACTCACCATCTCCTGGTGATTGAATCAGTCAGCTTTCACACCTAAGGTGAGACTAAAACTCTCAGTCTCCCAGTGATTGGCCCAAAGTCACCCAATGGGCTTTCACGCCTAAGGTGAGCCTAGAATTCTCAGTCTCCCGGTGATTGGCCCAAAGTCACCCATGATGGATAAGGAATTCTGGGAGCTGAAGTCCACAAGACCTCTGATCTAAAGCACGATCATATCCCTGCTTGTTTAGGAATATGCAAGTCCATAAGAAATTGTCAAAAATGCCAGTTACAAGAAGCCCTAGACCTGTTGCAGGTCTTGAGGAGTTTTTAACAACCGCTGAGGAAGAGATCGTCAACAAATTCATCCAGTGATTCTGTAAAGGCCCGGCAAGAATCACAGGTGGTGCTTGAGGATGGCCACCACTCAATCCACGTTGAATCATCCAAAGGATACTGGTATCTATGGAGAATTAAAATGATATTTTTAAAGCTTGTAAGCCGCCCTGAGTCTTCGGAGAAGGGCGGGATATAAATGGAATTAAAATAAAATTTAAAAAAAAAATAAAGGAAAACCAGCTGATGTTTGCACGGATGGAGGAAACCCAGGTGGCTGATGGGTGTTTTTTAACTGCGCAATCACTCCGGGTTAGAAGCACAGCGGAGCTGCTGTAAAAAGTGTCAGCTAACAACATTGTAGTTAAACTCGCTTTTCAGTGTCCTGGTGTTCATGTCCCAGAGTGGTGTTTCTCAACTTTGGCAACTTGAAAATGGGTTGGACTTCAACTCCCAGAATCCCCCAGCTGGCTGGGGGATTCTGGGAGCTGAAGTCCTACCCATCTTCAAGCTGCCAAGGTTAAAGAACAGTGTCCTAGAGGCTCGCACACCTTGTCATCCTGCAGTGTAAGAGGCAGAGCAACATCCAGCGAAACCATCTAAGGGAAGAGATTAAACCAGTTTTTCTTTCTCTTTCTTTCTTTCTTTCTTTCTTTCTTTCTTTCTTTCTTTCTTTCTTTCCTTCCTTCTCTTTCCTTCCTTCCTTCCTTCTTTCTCTTTTTCTCTTTCTTTCTTTTCCTTCCTTCCTTCCTTCCTTCCTTCCTTCCTTCCTTCCTTCCTTCCTTCCTTCCTTCCTTCCCTTCTTTCTTTCTCCACTCATCTCATAGCGAACAACTTTAAGCTACAAGCATCGAAATTTGCCCTGTACAACTTCTTAGCACTTTCAAACCAAAAATTGTTCTTGCATAAAACCACACAGCTGTCTCCTTCCTATTATTAGTTCTTACCAACCCTGAATATCTTTTCGGGTTCCCCATCCTGACACCACTGCTTTTTTTGCTTTTGTGACATATGTACCCAGCTCAGGTTTTGGACTTGGCTGTACCATTGACCTTGAGAGATGAAGATGAAAAAGACTTCAGCCTAGCGTGAGGCCCTCCCAAATTTTATCGGTTGTTCCTCAGGGGTCCCCCAATTCAGTTTTAGAAGGGAGTGGGGTGTGAGAGGAGGAGGAGGAGGAGGAAGAGGAGGAGGAGGAGGAGGAGGACTGTGGGGTCCTTGATGCTCTCTGAGCTTGATGGTTTTCTTGCAGACGTTTCATTACCCAACTGGGTGACATCATCAGTGCTAGAAGGGAGTAGGGCTTTTGGGGAGGAGGAAGAGGAAGAGGAGGACTGTGGGATCCTTGACACTCTCTGAGCTTGGTTGTCTTCTTGCAGATATTTCATTACCCAACTAGGTAACATCATCAGTGCTATACAGTTCCTTCTAGCACTGATGATGTTACCTAGTTGGGTAATGAAACGTCTGCAAGAAAACAAACAAGCTGAGAGAGCATCAAGGAGCCCATTGATGGGCTTTTTCCTCTGCTTCTGCTCAGGATCCTTCCATTAGCAACCAGAAGCTGCTCTAATTGTCTTATATGGAAAGTGTTTGTCAAAGAACCCAAAAGCCTTTTTAGCTGGCTCAACTGCCCTCTTTCTCAAAAAGGTTTTGGGTGAAGGATTGCCCCTCCAACAGAAGGATGGTTTGCTTACCTGGCATTGGCGCCCTGCCCTGTCTTCAAAGCCTCTTTTCCCATGATCAAGTAATTCTCCTTTGGATTGAGCTGGATGTCCGTACAGGAGCTCTTTTTAATGAAGACGATTTCTGCGTTCTTCTCGGCGAAAGTCACCCCTGCGGAAGAGTTGAAACAAATTGAAGGGAACCTGCAAATCGAACATTCTCCCACTGTGTTTAAATCTAATTTTTACTGTTCTGGAGAATAATGAGGTGTCCAAATGTCTATGGAGATTCTCAATTGTGGCAGAATAGAATAGAATAGAATAGAATAGAATAGAATAGAATAGAATGGAATGGAATGGAATGGAATAGAATAGAATAGAATAGAATAGAATAGAATAGAATAGAATAGAATAACAGAGTTGGAAGGGATCTTGGAGGTCTTCTAGTCCAACCCCCTGCTAAGGCAGGAAACCCTATACCATTTCAGACAAATGGTTGTCCAGTCTCTTCTTAAAATCTTCCAGTGTTGGGACATTCACAGCTTCTGGAGGCAGGTCGTTCCACTGGTTAATTGTTCTCACTGTCAGGAAATTCCTCCTTAGTTCTAGGTTGCTTCTCTCCTTGATTAGCTTCCATCTGTTGCTTCTTGTCCTGCCCTCAGGTGCATTTTAAGGTTGTTTTTTTTTAATCAGGAAAAGGCCCATTTCAGAAATCTAACATTCTAATCGTTGCAAAGTGTATGTGTGCTGAATGCAGTTGTGATTAATACTGAAACCTCGGCTTTCATTTCCCCATAAGTATCCATCTTTTATATGGTTTTTTTCCCCCATTGCTAACATGCCTTTCTGTGCATTCCTGACACCATTAGGCACATTTTTAGAGCCGTATCTTCACGGGCAAATCAAACTCTAACAATACAGGGAAGTGGAGACGTTGAAGGATCACGGTGTTGCAGTGGGCACATTGATCTGAGGACGTGAAATCGCAGAGCATCATCAAATGGGCAAGCCGCAGTAGCAGGAAGCAAAAAATAATAATAATTGAAAAAATACTACTACTTAAACAGCAGCAATCATTTTAAATAAAGAAACGTTGAAGCCACCCAGAGTCATCTCATCAGGACCGATGGACACCCTAAAAATTTAATAAATAAACGGAGCCCTTTCGGATCCGACTGGCCCGGCGTTCTCACCTAGTTTATACGGCTCCAGCAGGACTGCGTCGTATTTAACAAAGCTTCCTTCTTCCTTGGATGATTTGATAACCACTTTGTAAACTGAAGGGGGTAGAAAGCGGAAAGAACAGATAATAAAGATTTTTTTTTTTTTAAATCCAGAAATTTCAACAGAATGATATTCCACAGTCGGGCAGCCTTCGGGATCTGCCCTGTGCCTCTGCATCTGAAGTGCTAGCGAAAGTGACAACCCCCCACCTCTTAAAAAATCCCATAAGGGACCAAACCTTCCTTCCCACAGTTTGTTGCCTAGAAATAGGACCTGCACCAATGTTTGGAAAATGCGCTTTAAAAAACGGAGCCTCTGTGCCCACCCTCGTGCCTTGTAGCCAGCGAGAAAATCTACGTATCGCCAGGCGCCGTTGGCGCATCCCGTCTCTGAGGCCATGTTCACGGAACTGTTTTCCCGTAAACTCAGTACTCTTACCGTACGCAATGTTCTGCTGACAAGCGGCCTCTTTTCGGGCATCCAAAGTTATGGAGGTGTCCAGCCGGGGCTGCATATGTCCACATTCGGCTATATTTTGAGGAAACAGAAGCGTCTTTTTTAAGCAGGAAAGTGGAAGCCGAAGAGATTCTGTGCGATGCTTGGACAAGGATGCATCTGGTTGGAACACTTGCCTCTCCTTCCCACTTAAACCCATGTTTTTTTTTTTCTCTCTCTCTCTTTAAATTTAAGTATAAGCAATTTTCTTTACTTTGATGCACAGTTTGGAAATGTTTTTTGGATGACGCTTTAAATTTACCTTCCATTCTTTTCCCACCCCTCTCCCAAAATATCTACTGAGACTAGGAAGTAGGTGGGAACAAAACAAATCATTTCCCAGTGAATCATGTTCTATGATCCTCTGACTCGCAGCTTGCTCATATCAACCATAGTGACCTAAAGAAAGTTCTTTTGTAGTAGTAGTAGTAGTAGTAGTAGTAGTGATAATAATAATAATAATAATAATAATAATAATAATAACAACAACAAGAACAAAACAACAACAAACAACAACAACAACAACAACAACAACAATAATAATAATAATAATAATAATAATATAAATGGAAGCAATTTTTAACCATTTTTCCCCCCAGGTCATTTAATTCAAGTTATTTTTGGCTGCTTACCTTCCATACATTTGCATTCGCTGCCTTCACATAACTTCACAAGAGATTCTTCTCCGTAAGCGTTATAAAAGATTGTGCACCGTTTATCTGTAGAAACAAAACAAAACAAAAATCATTTTCTTGAAAGCGAGAGAGAGTTTTTAAGTTAGGAAAGGGAAAGGAAGGGGAGGGGAGGGGAGGGGAGGGGAGGGAGGAAGGAAGGAAGGAAGGAAGGAAGGAAGGAAGGAAGGAAGGAAGGAAGGAAGGAAGGAAGGAAGGAGGGAAGGGATGAGAAGGGAAGGAAAGGAAAGGAAAGGAAAGGAAGGAAGGAAGGAAGGAAGGAAGGAAGGAAGGAAGGAAGGAAGGAAGGAAGGAAGGAGTGAAGGGATGAGAAGGGAAGGAAAGGAAAGGAAAGGAAAGGAAAGGAAAGGAAAGGAAAG
>JAKJMR010000130.1:215746-232096 GCA_024449315.1 Daboia siamensis | reverse complement strand
CTATAATTAATAACCGGCCACGCTGGTCATTTAAATGGGCCGTTGAGATTTTCGTTCTGGTTCTAAGAACCATCGCCCTGGCTAAAATTATGCCAGGCAGAAAACTATAAAATCTATAATTAATAACCGGCCACGCTGGTCATTTAAATGGGCCGTTGAGGTTTTCGTTCTGGTTCTAAGAACCGTCGCCATGGCTAAAATTATGCCAGGCAGAAAAGTATAAAATCTATATTTAATAACCGGCCACGCTGGTCATTTAAATGGGCCGTTGAGGTTTTCGTTCTGGTTCTAAGAACCGTCGCCATGGCTAAAATTATGCCAGGCAGAAAACTATAAAATCTATAATTAATAACCGGCCACGCTGGTCATTTAAATGGGCCGTTGAGGTTTTTGTTCTGGTTCTAAGAACCGTCGCCATGGCTAAAATTATGCCAGGCAGAAAACTATAAAATCTGTAATTAATCACTGGCCACACTGGTTATTTAAATGGGCCATTGAGGTTTTGTTTCTGGTTCTAAGAACCATTGCCATGGCTAAAATTATGCCAGGCATAAAACTATAAAATCTGTTATTTATACTTGGCCATAACTGACTATCCTAGACCAAGGGTAGGCAACCTTGGCTCTTTTATAGCTCATGGACTTCAGTTCCCAGAATTCCTGAGACAGCTGGCTCAGGAATTCTGGGAATTGAAGTCCATGAGTCATAAAAGAGGCAAGGTTGCCTACCCCTTTCCTAGACCAAGCGATGTCCAAAAATGCTAAGAAATTTCTAGAAGCCTGGCACTCTGACAAATTAGCCATCAATAGACAGACAGAAACAATATTTACCCACTTTGCAAAAAAGACAATCAAAATGCAATCAACACTGAGCTATGCATAGATTAACAGTATGATTAACATCACACCAACAATCAAGAAGTAAACAATATCATAAAGGAACTGCCAAAGAAGCTAACAACAAATAGCACAACAAAGAACCACCAAGACCATTTTCATCCACAAGGTGAAAGGCCCAAAGATTTTTGCAATGTCGCAAACAGAACCCGTCAGGCTTCCTCATTTTCATGATACACTGGAGAGTGAATTAAACCATCTGTCTTACTGTTGGTGTCTTCTTCTTCGTCTACAGGTCAGTTTGGATTTGTTCCTTTGAAAGTTGCCATCGGAGTTTTACACCTAGGAATGCACAATACGCAGTGGTTACTATTACCTTAGAGACAGGTGTTACCCTTATTTACCTAGGTATAATGGACTATCAATTAGTGGGAGACCATCCACCTCCCTCGATATCCCAAAACTTTGAAGAATACAAGACTCAAACTTACTTTACAGCGTAGAAAGTGACATCACAGCTGAAGAGCTTGAGCTGGACACATTTTCTTCCTCTCGTTTCTTCTTTTTTCTTCGTCATCTGTTTCTTCCTCAGTCTTGCCCAGCAACGTTGTCTCTTTCGAGGAACATTTGGCAGAAGAGTGTACTTCCTCTGCTCAGTCTGCAAAGCTAGAAAACTATAACACCTTTTATAGATCAACGGCCGCACCTAACATTAAAAAGGGCCATTGAGGTTTTCTTTTGGGTTCTATGAACCAGGGCTAAAATTCCAGACCAACAATCAAGAACTAAACAATACTCCAGTCAAGGAGCTGCCAAAGAAGCTAACAACAAATAGCATAACAAAGAACCTCCAAGACCAGGGTAGGCAACCTTGGCTCTTTTATGATTCGTACTCCTGTCCAAAACCATTTTCACCTACACTGAAAGGAGCCACTAGAACATAAACTGGGAGCAAACTACACTCCCTTCTACCACTGATGTTCCCTAGTTAGATAAAGAAACATCTACAAGAAAACCACCAAGCTCAGAGAGCAGCAAGGATACCTCATTTCGACCGTAAGCCACAAATATTCTCCTTTATTGGTATTCCTCATATTAAATTGCAACGTCAGGTTTACTTTCTGTTCTAAGAAGTCTGGCTGGTACTCTCCAGGCACTGGAGGAGGCCGGTAGCTGTTTGGTTCTAAAATCCACAGCCAATAGCTAAAATTGTCTTGGGTCAGAAGTCTTTTACTACTTTTTAGGCATGTTTATGTTTATGACTGCTCTTTTTATCCTTGATACTTTGTAGTGGTTGGTTTTTTAAAAAACTGCTAAAGCAAGCCTTAAGGTAAACTTTAGCAAGGCCCAAACATTTTTGCAGTAGTTAACATGTTGCAAACAGTAACTGCCAGGCTTCCTCACTTTCATGATACACTGGAGTGAATTAAACCATCTGTCTTACTGTTGATGTCTTCTTCTTCGTCTACATGGATTCATGCCTTTGAAATAAAAAAAAAAATCAACATCACCAAATGACCAGTGGATGTTCAGAGGCTAGAAAAACAATCGGTGGTCTAAGGAGCTTTCATGTGTTTTATCCTATGTGTGAAAGAAGATACAATGAATTGTAACATTGTTCCCTCGTGCAACTAGTGGTGTCTACAATGTTTTGCTTAAGGCACAGTTGTTAAACTTGCCATGTCACAACGTGTCACAACTTTAAAGAAGAGAAGGGTGAGGGGTGAGCAGTGTTCCAATATCTCAGGGGCTGTCACAAAGAAGAGGGAGTCAAGCTGTTCTCCAGGGCACCTGAGGGCAGGACAAGAAGCAATGGATGGAAACCAGTCAAGGAGAGAAGCAACCTAGAACTAAGGAGAAACTTCCTGACAGTTAGAACAATTAACCAGTGGAACAACCTGCCTCCAGAGGTGGTGAATGCTCCAACACTGGAAATTTTTAAGAAAAGACTGGACAGCCATTTGCCTGAAAATGGTATAGGGTTTCCTGCCTGAGCAGGGGGTTGGACTAGATGACCTCCAAGGTCCCTTCCAACTTATTAACTTTTTTTTTTTTTGCATTGCAGGGGTGGGCGTGGCCTCCGCATGATGCAAGCGGCTTGTGGGCCGGCAGTTTGACACCCCCGTTTTTAAGGATTTGAACCTTGACTACAATTTCCTCAGGTCCCAAGAGTTGAGTGTATTCAAGAAAGTAAGGGCAACTCCAGGTACTGAAGCAATTTGGCCTTTAAGCCAGGGGTGTCAATCTGACGGCCCAGGGGCTGGCTGCATCTTGCAAAGGCCACGCCCACCCCAGCAATGCAAAAAAAAAAAAAAAAAAAAAAAGTCACGGTACGCATCACGTGACGCGGCGAGTTCGACGCTCGAGCTTTTGAGCTAATTTTAATGGCTTGTTCACCTGAGGTAATTTAACCGCACCTGGCTAAAATTGCCTCATCTTTATTCCTGAGCCTGAAGTAATTTTAATTAACTTTCGCCTTTTCTTACCTAAAGTACTGTTTTTTTTTAGCCTGCAAAGATTATTCTGAAGCTAATTTTAATTTATTCGCCCGTGGCGGTTTGGTCCTTTTAATTTTAACCGGACACGGCTGAGATTACCTCAGGGTCCACCAAAACTTTTATAATAATAATAATAATAATAATAATAATAATAATAATAATAATAATAATAATAATAAATAAATAAATAAGTTGGAAGGGACCTTGGAGGTCATCTAGTCCAACCCCCTGCTCAGGCAGGAAACCTTATACCATTTTAGACAAATGGCTGTCCAGTCTCTTCTTAAAAATCTCCAGTGTTGGAGCATTCACCACCTCTGGAGGCAGGTTGTTCCACTGGTTTTACTCTTAAGAAACTGAGTCTTGGCTAAAATTACCTCAGGCGCCGAGAATTTGCTTTATTCCCAAGAGCAAGGTCGGCTCCCGAGGCAATTTTACCTTTAAAGTTAATTTTAATTCTTATTCACCCGTTTTTTTTTTTAAAAAAAACCATGGCTGAGATGGTCTCAAGACTTTATTTCACAGCTAATTTCAACTTTTTTTTTTAATTATAAGTTTTATTAATTTTATACTATTTACATTCAACTATATTTGCGAAGCAATACGGTGGTTGGGTGGTTATCAAAAGTAACCAATCTCAAATAACAAAGTTATTTGTAAATAGCTCAGGTTACATCAACAAGAATTCCCTCTCCGCCTTCCTTAGTTATAACATAGCCAAATTAATCAAATGAATACATTTCTAATTCTAACCTTGTCAATTAAAAGAATTTTCAATATATTTTCACTAATACATGTCAATTATCCTGCTTCTGGGTTTTACCTAATTGCAATAAAGAGACGTTATTGGTAAAAAAAATGTTTTGAAATGAACAGTGTAAGTTTTGTAGACAGAATAATTACTTTATATTGAAATAGGGAAATGTGGGTTACCCAAAAAGCAAGCTTTCTTCCATTTATTATAGGCTACTCTAGCTAATTTCAACTTTTATTCAGCTGTGTTGGTTTGGTCCTTTTTAAAGGGATATGGCTGAAATTACCTCAGGTCCCTCCAAAATTTTACTCTCAGAACTTGAGCCTTGGCCAAGAATTTGCTTTATTCCTGAGAGCAAGGTCAGCTCCGGAGGCAATTTTACCTTTAAAACTCATTTTAACTCATATCCACCTGTGGTGGTTTGGCCTTTTTTTTTTTTAAAAAAAAGGCCAAACCACCACAGGTGGATATGAGTTAAAATGAGTTAAAATGACATGGCTGAAATTAACTCGGGTTCTAACTGTATTTTAAGAACTTCAGCCTTTCTGGAATCACGTTATTCCCTGAAGGAAAGCCTGAGGTAACTCTCTTTAGTGACCTGTGGTATCGGCGTCCTTTAAATAAGAGATATTAACTCAGCCACCACTGGCCGTTTTACTCCCTAAGAATACACGCCGTGGTTAAAATTACCACAGGTGTTACCCTTACTCCCCGAGAATAGGCTATTAATTAGCTAAAGAACTCGCGCTCCCCTCCGCATCCCTAAAAGGTAAAAAAAAAAACCTCTCCGCTAGAATTACCTCAAAAGCTCAAAAGGCCCTGCCCGGCCTCGAGCTCGAGGACTTGGGCCGCGGAAGCACCGGAGAGAGACTTTTTTTTTTTATCCCTCCGGAGCCCCGCAGCATCGTCTTTTGAGGAAAGAGAAACGCGATGGCGACGTCTGCTGCCTCTTCGCAGCCCGCTCGCTTCTCTTTTTTGCACTCAGCTTGAGGAAGCCCGCCGACTTTTTAAATGCCCCCCCGCCTCGCGGAGAGGAGAAAGGCCTCTCAGCCAATCCGAGCGACGGGTTTTCGGAGCAGCCAATCGCGGCCGAGGCAGGCGCGGAGAAGGGACTCGCCAGGAGGTCCTTGGGTGGGGCCGGGCGGGGAAAAGGGAGCGAGCTCGCGCTCGCTCTCCTGCGCACGCGCACGAGGTGGGGGGCACGCGCCGCTGTTATTTCCCTCGAGCTCGCGATCGGGGCCCGGCCGCCCGGAGCGGTTGCCATGGAAACGGCGGGAAGCAACGCGAGGCGCGGTGCGCGGCGCCTCATCACGGCCAGGTGGGCCGAAGCTGCGCAGGTGAGGGCAGATTGGCGGTTGCGAGGTCGTGTGTTAGTGTGTTAGTGTGTGTAATGCCTTCTCCTCAAGGCTTCGCCTCATCTGGGGGACCCTTCGCCCCGCCGGTGGCGGTGGGAAGAAGCGGGAACCTTTGAACTACAAATCCCATCCCTCAGGCAGCCAGCGGATCTCCCCTTGTGCCGGAGTACGGTTGGAGGATGCCCCCCCCGCCGCAAAGGCCCAGTTTTTAAAGTATTTCCCCCCACTGTTTGTGCAGCGGTGCTTTTTAGGACTGATATACTGAGGGGGTGGGTGTGCTTTGGATTACAAGTCCCATAGCTCCCTCCCGGGTGGGGGGTGTTGATAGGGATCGTCTCTTCTTGCAAAAGAGAGCTTTTCTCCCGTTGAGCAGGTTCTCCACGGCTTAAAATACTCATTTTTTAAAAAAAATGTCTGAAAATTTAATAAAAATAAAAAAATAAAATTATGATTATATGTAGCATATAGGAGATGCTTTGGACTACAGTTCCCATTAGCCAGTGTGTTGCAAGAGAGGCAATCCCCTCAGCCCCCCCCCCCCCGACTGCCTAATAGGAACTGTAGTCCAAAGCATTCCCAATGCTCTACATATAACCAGATGCTATGGACTACAGTTCCCATCAGCCAGTGTGTTGCCAGGGGGGCAATCCCCATCAGCCGTCACCTCAAGGCTGGCTTATGGGAACTGTAGTCCAAAGCATCTCCTATGCTCCACGTGTAACCATTATTTTTATTTCATTTGTATTTACTGTATTAAATTTTCAATTTGGGGGTTGGCAATTCCTTCCCACCTAAAATTCAAAGTCATTTTTTCTTTTCTTTTCTTTCTTTCTTTCTTTCTTTCTTTTGTTTCCATCTTCTTTACCATGTTACAATCTTGCCAGGCAGCTCATGGTTTGATTTTGTTGTGCAAATATTGAATTTATTTTTTCCAGTTTTTTTTTTAAAGAAAAAAATTCCAGGACTGGTTTGTTTTGCTTTGCTTAAAAGTTATAATAGAGTTTTTGATACATGGTGTCTTGCCCTGTGAAAGCAAACACTGGAGGGATTTCTTGAGCGGCTCCTGCTACTTTGGAACTGAAAAAGCAACAGCTAACATCTGCTAAAGTGTTTATGCGCTGAAGGGGAACCACAGCTTCCGGAAAAGAGGCGTGCAGGAAGCAAGCAAAGATGGAGGTGTAAAACTAGACTGCCTTGGGAAACGTGTCTTCTAATTGATTTCCCTTCTTACGAAAAATTAGCGCAGGGTAGGTTCATATTTTGGAAGGAAGCCTGTTTAAAAGTTGCTGACTTCTCTTGTTTTATGGTGAAGCAGCTGCTCCATTGGTTATGCCCTGGTAACGCCTGGGTTTCTTTTCTTGCAGCTTTTTGCCTCGTGACATGCAGAGGTCTGTGCAATGAGGAGAGGCCAGCCACAGAAAACATCCCTTGGGAAGCCACAGATGTCTCCGTCCCGTGCCCGCAGTCCAAAATCTCCTGCAAGCCCCCGTAGCAGGTCATCGTCTCCGTTGAACAGAGAAGGGACTCCGCCGATCCACCAGCCAACGGGGCGAAGGTATCAAGAAGAGGTAGATCAAGAAAGCGATACAGGTATTGCAATAATCAGTGACGGATATAATAAAATGTTGCAGCATTCCTTCAGGGACTTTGCTTAGGAGATCTAAATAATATTAACATTATGATATTTATATGTATTTATATGTAAGGGTGTAGGTATATACATATGTATGTAGCATATTTATATGTATGTTATGTGTTACGTGTTTTGAGAGCAGGAAACAGAATTTCATTTTTAATGTGTGCCATTATGCCCACAATAAAAAATGACAATAAAGGTTATCCTATCTGGGCATGGCTTTTTAAGATTTGTGTGTGTGTGTGTGTGTGTAGAATATATGCTACAGATAGTCCTTGACTTACAACCGTTCATTTAGTGACAGTTCAAAGTTGCAAGAGCACTGAAAAAAGTGACATGGCCATTTTTCACACTTAGGACCATTGCAGCATCCCCAAGGTCCCATAATCAAAATTCAGACACTTGGCAACTGACTCATATTTATGATGGTCGCAGTGTACTGGGGTCACGTGATCCCCTTTTGAAACCTTCCGACAAGCAAAGTCAATGGGGAAGTCGGATTCACTTAACAGCCATGTTTCTAACTTAACAACTGTAAGAAGAGAGGTTGCAAAAGGGGGCCAAGTTGACTTAACAACTGTCACAGAAATGTTGGGCTCAGCTGTGTCGTAAGTCGAAGTCTGTCTGTTTCTGCTTTGACTTACCATTTCATCCGATATGAATACGATTTCTAATCCTATCATAAAGATTTCAGGCTTTATGAAGTGGATGGAGAAGAGTTCCACTTTTCTCCTGGTTTTTTTCCCTACTTTGTATTGGGTGGATGGTTTGATTTTTAAAGTTTTTAATATTGTGTGGCACCCAGAGTGTTAACGGAGTTGGCAGTGTATAGGTTTAATAACAGTGTTTCTCAACTTCAGCCATTTTAAGATGTCTGAAGTTCAACTCCCAGAATTATCAATGGCTTTGATAATGTTTAGATTGTTCCTTGTTCTGTTTCTGTATCACTCACTACCTCAAAAACCTTGCTGTTGATTTCAGATGGCAGTCCAGGCACCCGGTACATAACGGAGCCTCTTATTAAGAAGCTGGCCAAGCAAGAGAATCTGGCACGCGTAACTGCTCTGAATCTTTCCCTCAGTAAAGATGGAGGGAAGAAATTTAAGGTATATGTCTGGTGCCTTGTACTTTTAACAACCATCAACCACAGACAAATAAGAGATTATGGGAATTGGGCAAATAAACCTGATCTAAAGAAACACCTTATAATGTGACTGCAGAGCTGAATAGATTAATTCAGTAGCATGTTCTTATTCCTTTCAGTACATAGAAAATCTGGAGAAATGTAGTAAGCTGGAAGTCCTAAACCTCAGTCATAATCTGATCGAAAAAATTGAAAAATTGGATAAACTTTTGAAGTTATTGGACCTCAACCTCTCTTTCAATAAAATAAGGTAATCAAGAAAAAAAGAGTGAATAATTACAGAGCAGATTGTGCTTTTCTTGAGGTTTTCTTTTCAAACAAACAAACAGATAAGGCTGTTCCCATTTTTTAAACTTGCATCAGCCAGAGATTAACGCGTTGTAAAATGAGGAGGACAAACTTTTGCATTCTTCTTAAACTCCTGATAAACCCCCTCAATTTCAATATCTTGTTCATTCTTTTGTTGTAAAGGGATATAATGTTACACCCCTGCTCTGCGAGCTGCATTGGCTCCCAGTTGTCTTCCGGGTGAGATTCAAGGTGCTAGTAATGACTTACAAAGCCCTTCATGGCATGGGTCCGGAATACCTCAGGGAGCACCTGCGGCCGGCATCAACCTCCCTTTGTCCAGTGCGCTCCCACAGAGAGGGCCTCCTCAGGGAGCCACCGGTCAAAGAATGTCGACTGGTGGCCCCCAGGGGGAGGGCCTTCTCTGTGTGCGCACCGGATTTATGGAACCATCTTCCGGTTGAGCTCTGGATGGCGCCCGACCTTCGCTCCTCCCGGTGCGATCTAAAGACCTACCTGTTCGAACAAGCCGGCGTGGCCTGATGGGTGATGGCTTTGGGTTTTATTGCTTTTTATGTATTTTAACTTATTGTCATAGTTTTTGGGCATCTTGTTTAATCTCTTTTAATTTTTGTATTCTGTCTTTTAACATGTATTGCCCTGTTCACCGCCCTGAGTCCTTCAGGAGAAGGGCGGTATACAAATAAACTTATTATTATTATTATTATATAAGTACATGGAGGAAGTCTAAGAAGTACGTGGAAAAATAATGCATAATAACAAACCAATATATGTTAGCAAACTTCCTGTAAGTTTAGCTGCCCTTGCATTCTTGCGATTTCTTAGTTTTTTATTTAAGCTGAGGTGTTGTTCAGTTCTTTGAATCCTGGCCTACGGAATGGGAAAATGTTGTCACAACTCTTCCTTTGTGTAAGGACTAACATTAATGATAAAATCTGAACCTCACCTTAAAATGCCTGTTTATCAACCCATCTCTCTTTTTTTTTTGTCCAGTAAAATAGAAGGTATTGAACATTTACACAGTCTTCAAAAGCTGAATCTGGCTGGGAATGAGATTGAACACCTCCCTATGTGGCTGGGGAAAAAACTCCGGTCCCTTCGCATCCTGAATTTAAGAAAAAATAAAATCTCATCAGTAAGCGATTTTCCCCCATAGCAGTGTTTATTATCCTACCATAGCTATCGTTGTGATTGTTTAATTCCTTCCCATCACTATAACAATGTAGTCACCTCTGAAAAAGTTTTGCTTCCTTGGAATACCAGCAATACCAATACTGACGATAACTATAAGAGCCCAGATGTCACAGTGGTTAGAATGCAGTATTGCAGGCTAACTCTGCCCATGGCCAGGAGTTTGATCCTGACCAGTTCAAGGTTGACTCGGCCTTCCATCCTTCCAAGATCGATAAAATGAGGACCCAGATTATCAGGAGCAATATGCTGATTCTATAAACTCTTAGAGAGGCCTGTAAAGCATCGTGAAGTGCCATATAAGTGATATTGCTTTTGCCAGAGGAACAAGCTAGGATAACCAGTTGCAGAATCCTATGACTGCAGAAAGTTACTATAAATATATATTGCTTTTTGCTGGAAAACAAAGATAGGGTCACATAATTTCTGGTAAATGTTCCCTAAAGCTAAAAAAAAAAAGAAAATGTACTCTCCCACACAAAGAAGTATTTTGTGTGTCCTTAAAATGCTCTTTATTAAAGCAGGGTGTTTTTAAAAAAAAAAAAAAAAATATTCAGAATTCAGCTCAGTTTGTCTTTGTGTAAGCATCCTTACAGACGCCTTTTCAGTAGTAGCTATACAAATAGATTTTTAACTCCAGAAGTTGAGTTAACATTATGCGTTGTGATTGGTAGAATCATTGTGTGTTAGTGTGAGGGTGTGTAATGCCCCCTCATCGATGTCTATTCAGTTTTAGCCGAAAAGAACCATTTAACTTATTTAATTTTCTGTTGCGTTACTACTCTGTAGTAGGAAACTAACTTCAGCTTATGCCTCAATGCTGAATTCCTGTGCCGTTATTTCCTTTCAGCTCCACGAAGTAGCCAAACTGAAGCCTCTTAAAGATTTGACCTCTCTGTTACTGGCAGACAACCCAGTGGCCAACCTTCCCCACTACCGTCTCTATACCATCTTCCACCTGAGGTCACTGGAGGATCTGGAGGGGCAGGCGGTGACAAATTGTGACAGGGAAGAAGCCCTTGAAAGATTTAATTTAGGTAAATAAGTGCCAATTTGAACCCTCATTGCGCATTCCGACAGTTTCCCCCCAAAAAACATGTTATGTTGCATCAGGTGGAAGCCCCCTTATGTAGAAGCGTTTAGGACTGTAACGGAAAAGGAACTGCGCCAATTTCTTTCTAGGTGTGATCATGCTTTCACGTAGAAAAGGATTGTTTGTGACACTGGGATGGTAACCCACATTTGATGTCCTAATCCATTCCATATATCTAGGTGAGATACAAGAAAGTGTCAAGTCACAGCCTCACACTGTGTGACAGGCTTTCCTCAGCAATGTCTTTGGCACCAGCCTCCTGACAAGTTTTTCTCTCTCAGTTATAAGCGAACATTCAGTTTGGTCTGCCAGTCCAGTTTGCATTACTTATTTGCTTTCCTGCCAAGAAGAAGCTGGACACCCCTTTCTGGCTTGCTTTGTCTTTGCAGAAGAGGTAGAACACCTGGAACGTAACCTGGAACAGGTGACCAAGGAGATAGAATGCTTGCAAAACAAACAGTCTGATTTGCTAGAGCAGATCCAGCAACAAGAGGAGCAGAATAAGTCCTTAAAACAGAAGCAAGATCAGCAGAAGCAGAACCACAAAGACCTGGAGACTGAGCTGGAAACCAAAAATGAGTTGGTAAAAGCAATATATATGGGTGTTAGCCAGCCGTAGATTCTAGTGTGAGGTTATGGATTGCTGGCAGATTTAATATGAACTTCACTTCTTTAGGGAATGCACTGCACCGTATTTAACTCTGCTTTCGTTAACTGTGGTTAATTGGAACAGTTTGTTATGCTAAAACATCAGGCGATCCGTTCTGGTTTTGGCTTTGCCTTCTGCATGCACAAACCCACTATGGATTGTTCAGCAAACCTTGAGTCTAAACTAAAGCATAGCTTTACATGATGCGTAAGCCAATTGGTCACATAATCCACGCCCACTATTGTGCTGTGATCTCAACTTACTGCTTGTGTTCACAATTCTCCTGAAGCTGACATCGCTTTACTCCCTGCCTTTTCCGCTAGCTGAAGCAGAAAACCGTGGAACTGACTCGAGCTTGTCAGAAGCAGTATGAGCTGGAACAAGAACTGGCCTTCTATAAAATCGATGCCAAATTCGAGCCGTTGGGCTATTATCCTGTGGAGGTAATTCTTGGATGGTGGTCTGATTTCCATAAAGTAAGATCTTTATAGGGATGCGGTGGCTTAGTGGGTTAGGACGCTGAGCTTGTCGATCAGAAGGTCGTCAGTTTGGCGGGTCGAAGTGAACTCCTGTTACTCGTCCCAGCTTCTGCCAACCTAGCAGTTCGAAAGCACGTAAAAATGCAAGTAGAAAAATAGGGACCACTACGGTGGGAAGGTAACAGCGTTCCATGCGCCTTTGGCGTCTAGTCATGCCGGCCACATGACCACGGAGACGTCCTCGGACAAGCGCTGGCTCTTCGGCTTTGAAACGGAGATGAGCACCGGCCCCTAGAGTCGGAAATGACTAGCACGCATGTGCGGGGGAACCTTTACCTTTACCTAAGATCTTTACAGAACACATAGATCAAGAAAGAAAGACAACGTCTCATGGTTCCAAGTGATGCTGGCTTTGTGGGTAATCTCCTAACATCCCTGGACTCGTGTGTTACTTCTCTTTTAGGATGTTGAATTTGACAATGTACCGGGTGAAAGTCCTTACATTGGGAAGGCCAGGTACAAAAGGAACACGTTTGCTGTGGAAGGTTACCTCCCCAGGAAGGCTCAGCAGATGGGGATGGGAAACCTGGAACAGGAACAAGAAGCCCAGCAGCTGAAGCAGAATCTTCTTCAGTCGCTCGATAAACAGCGTGAGGAAAAAGAGAGGAAGATTAAAGAAGGTATAAACAGCTTTCCTTTTCCTACCTGGAAATCCCAAGCAGCGAGCTTAGAACGTTTGATGGATGCTGATCTATCACTAAGGTGAATCGAGGCCGTGTGGTCACAGAGATGACCTGAAATAAGACAGCTCCTCCTCCTCACAGGTTTCGCCATCCTGGTAGATTCCAGTAAGACACACTGAAATAGCTTCGGAGGTTATTATTCAGATTTAAAGTCAAACCCCTTGGCTCTTTCGATCTTCCTTTTTAAACCCGTCTCCGATCCTCAGCCTCTCAGCGGCCTCTCAGACCCTAGATGTGAAAGTAAAGAGTCTTTAAAAGCTTTGGCAGCAGTTGTCATTTAAAAATTAAAAAAAGGATTTGCTTTCCTAACACTAGAGAGATGCCTTCCGGAGTTTCTACATTATCCGCTCTTAATAATTTTCAATTGAATCTAATTTTTATTTTATTTTCATTTTTTTCAGCCCAGGAACAATTGGCCACACTGCACAATGAAGTCGCAAAGGCAGAGCAGCAGGTCTTAACAGTCACCGAGGAGCTTAAACAAGTCCAAGATGCTGTTGGGCAGAAAAAGGTATGAACAAATGAGCAGCGGGACAACCAATCTAGCTGTGCTCACCCAACATGCTAAACCATGTTTCTCCTTTGCCAGTCATGAGCTGCGTCAAACCCAGTAAAACATAGATAAAAATGGTTTAATGCAAGACATAACCTTAGCTTAGAGGTTTTTTGTGCCTGAAGGATAAATTTCAAACATTCCATTTTAAAGCTCTTAAACTGGAGGACATCATGCTTTTCGGAGCAAAACATTAAAACAATCCTTAATCTGGGATGGGAACAATAACAACATATTTAGCATTTCATCTTCCATTTTCATCATTTATAGCAACCCTACTGAGCATGAAGTGACAAGAGATTGACACGGGAACCCTCCAAAGTCACAGTCCTGCGCATTTATATTTGGATTTAATTTCCATTAATGCAAGGAGGTTGATGTCTAAGCAGGAATGGGGACCCTGATTCTTGAATTGCAATAGATTCCAAGTTTTTATACCTCAGCTTTTAGCTTGGGCATCTCTTGCGTCGCTCATTCTCCCCCAGGTTTCGCTGATTATATGCTCTGCATGTTCAAATCCAGGCATCCGAAGCAGAAAAGGATTGTTTTCGGCACCAGCTAAGCAACAAGATACGTCTCCTACATCAGTTACAAGAGGAGGCTCTGGAACTAGAGAGACAGATGGAAAAACAGCGCCAAGAAATGGCGGGAAAGGAAAAGGAGCTAGAAGGCTTGCAAAGTTTCCTAGATTCTCTGGATCCTAAAGATCCAAGACACGTAAGTCTTCCCGTTTTGAAACGGTTTTCTTTCTTTTTTAACTAGGATCTGTTCTGTTGAAGAAACTCAACTCAACTTCAACTTGATTTCTTTAGATTTTTGGCAACTACGTCCTTCAGATGCTTCTGTTTATTGCCAGAGTCGTTGCCAACGTCCAATTGGTCTGCAAGAGGTTCAGATGCAGTTTCACAACTTTCATTAACCCACATTCTTTCATTTTGCGGAATATCACAAATTACTTTAGCACAGTCGGTTCCGCAACCAGCCCCTCTAACTTTTCAATCCCGTGGGCCTGCATGCTTCTTCTCCCAAACTTAACTTTTTGTGCGCGAGGCCACAAAGCGCATCACACAAAAAGCCCTGCCCAGATTTGCAGCCTTCCAAAACGTGACATCCCCGCCTGCTTTCCAAACAAAAGGAAGCCAGTTTCCTCCCCGAGAGGCTGAGATCTGCCTCTCGGAGAGCAAAGATCTGCCTCTCGGAGAGCTCCTAAAGCTGATTGGCCGCCGCCGGCAGCTTCCTGTGTTGTGATTTAAAGCAAACAGGGCAGAGCCCAACTAGCTGAGAGGAGCAGGGGATTGGGCACACGGGTTCCTGCTGTGCAGGCGTCACAAAGAATCTCGCATGGTCTCTTGGAGCTGGCTTCTTTCAAACCACTTCCTCGCCTGAGTGCAACTGTCAAAGAGGGGACGATGCACAGAACGAGGAAAAGAGATTAGGGGAACTGGGTCCCAGTTAAGCAACGCCTGCCTTCCGTTGCTGCATGAATTTCACATGCTGAGGGTGGGGGTGGGGGTGGGGGGAGGCTGCGGAAAAGAAAAGCAAGACAAAGAAACCAGTGTAAGTTGTCTCCTTTTTCCCCCTCTCCCCCTCCTCCTGTCAAAAGACTCAGCTCAGCAGCTGCAGGGACCTTGGGGGAGCCGACAGCATTCAGCAATAGACTGTAGAAAAAAGAGAGGAAGATCTTGCACAATTGTGGGTGTGTCACCAGGGGCTGAGCAGTTTAGCAAGTGTGCGAGTGTGCTCACACGTAGCGTGCTTCAACCTTTTTTTTTTTTTGCGTTGCTTCCGAGAATCTGGAGGAGCCTACCCGGAAATCATTTCATTCTTGGAATCCGGAGTAATTAACGATTTTGCATTTTTGAAATAATTGCTGGATGCTGCGGTTTTGCAAAGGGACTGTTGGACTGACCATTGAGATACCTCGTTGTTGTTGTTGTTTTATTAACCATTGCTGTTGCTTTTATTTTGGAAGTTGACAATCCAAACAAATCATTTTTCTTTTTCTGTTGGTATAGAAGTAGCCAAATACAGTATAGCTATAATTACTGACAGGCTGAAGGCCCAGTTGAAGGAAGTCAAGCCCACAGAATTTAGCTACTATTTTCTAAGCCGGTGCAAAGGGAGCGCTGTAATAAAACTTGCTATCAGGACAACTCCGCTCTTCCCTGCACTTTTTGCAGAGCCTCAACATCTGTCCATTCTGTTCCTAGGCTCATATGAAGGCCCAGAAAGCAAGCAAAGAGCAGCAACTCGACATGATGAGGAGGCATTATAAGCAACTGGAAAGCCGCCTGGATGACGTGCTGTCCCGGATCGCAAATGAAACTGAGGAAATCCGGGATTTGGAGCAACAGCTTACAGACGGTAACCGTCTCCTTTGCGGTCATCTCCTCCGTCCAAAATGTTGATGGCAAAGTGGCCGCACGTGCCTCGGACGTAGGGGCACAGGCCTTTAAGGACACCGATAAATATACGTCAAGGTTTCGTTGTGAGAAACATCTGGGGTAGCTTGTGAACTGTCTTGTAATTAACCTGTTTGCAGGCCAGATTGCAGCCAACGAAGCCCTGAAGAAAGACTTGGAAGAAGTGATCCTAGGGTTACAGGAATACCTCAGGAACGTTAAGACTCAGACGAAGCAAGCCACCGACGAGTGCAAAGAGCTGCGGAAAGAGAAGGAAAGTTTGTTGGAAAAACTGGGGGAAGTAGAGGAAGAGAGGAACCAGTTGGAAATAGTTGCCATTGATGCTGAAAACCTGAGAAAAGTGAGTTTCAGAAGGCACCTGTCTTCCTCAAATACTGGTGTGCGGTTGTTGTTTTTTTTTGGCCCCCTCTGTTTCTTTAGCTGACAAGCTGGCATCTTTGATTTCAGGAAACTGCGAACCTGGAGCAGGCTCTCCAACAGCAGCGTGAACTCAACGAGGCCTTGCGGGAAGCCCAAGGAGAAATCAGCGCTTATGAGGCTGAGCTGGAAGCTGAGCTGAAGGCCCGAGACACCGAAGCCAGCCAGCAGAAAGAAGAGCTTGAGAAGTTAAAGCAGATTATTCAGGTAAGGCAAACGTAGAAGAATAGAATAGAATAGAATAGAATAGAATTATGGGATGGAATTGAG
>JAKJMR010000130.1:192680-215736 GCA_024449315.1 Daboia siamensis | reverse complement strand
TTAAATGGACTCCAGAAGATGGTAGAGGACAGGAAGGCCTGGAGGAAAGTCATCCACAGGGTCGTGATGGGTCGGACACGACTTCACAGCTAACAACAACAACAAGGCAAACATACAGAAAGAAGGTCCCCTCACCCTATTGTCTGAAAATCAAAGTTAATGGCTCTCCAGCTTTAGAATCGTTGCTGGGACTTCCCCGAGAAGTCATGTTTTAAGGCAGGGGTGTCAAACTCAATTTCATTGAGGGCCGCATCAGCATTGCGGTTGCCCTCAGGGGGCCGGGTGGGCGTGGCCTACTGGGTGGGCGTGGCTAGAGTGCGTATGGCCTACTGGGTGGGCAGGGCCAGCTCTCCATCGTTGGCATCAAGGGTGCCTATGGGGGCCTGGGCAGGAGTGGGACAGATCTGAGGGTCTCTGGCAGAAGGAGGGTCTCTGGGCCAGGGCCAAGGCAGTGGGGGCCGTTCCCTCACTGTTTCCAGGATGGCTTCGCGGGCGGCATGAAACCACTTCGTGGGCCGGATCCGGCCCCCAGGCCTTGTGTTTGACATGTCTGTTTTAAGGTGTCAAACACGTTCGGACAGATTTATTTCAACAAAGAAAGGGGAACTTCACCTTCAGGGCCTTTGGAAGAAAAATGTAAACCAATATTCAGTAGCTTAATTGGGAGGTTTCTTTAAAAGATTCTCTTCGTTTGTTTTCTACCTCGTTTTGTTTTGTTTTTCTCTGACGGGGGGTACAGGTGGAACAGTCTGCCCTTCAAGCTCAGCTTGGCAAGGAGAGGCAAGCCTTGGAGAATGCCTTGGCCAAAGCGCGATTGTGCGAAGAGAGGGAACAGGAAAATAATCAGCTGCTCTCCCAACTCAACCAGCTGCAGGTAGAATGTTTTTTCCCCAATTGGATCTACTCCTTTTCCTTCAAAGAATTGATATTAGCCTGATGGAAACCGGTTACATTTTCTTGTCATTCAGGTCTGTTAAAAATTAACAAAACCTTTATGCTAGAGAAATTAGTATTTGTTGTAATAATTAGAACAAAGCAGCTGAATGACAAAATAATAATAATAAATCTGGTTTGCAAACGTGCAGCACAATTAATCTTCTGATGAGCTCGTCTGTAGGTTTTATTCTACGGCCGAAATGAAAATAAATATATTCCCACTTTGTAATGGTCCAAGGCGGTCTTTCAAAACGTCTCACTCTTGCGCTCTCTCTCTCTCTCTCTCTCTCTCTCTCGTGTGCAGAAGGACAACCACCTCTTGAGACAGCAGCTGAAAGACACGCAGGAGCAAATGAATCATGCAGCCGATAGCTTAATTCATCCCGAGGAAATCTCGGCTCGTGTGAACGAACTCAAACAAAAGTTGCGGACTGGGGCAGAAATCAGGTGCTTAAGTTAAAATCAGAAGCGTCCAAAGTCTTTTTTTTTTACTTTCACTTATTGTTTAAATCTCCACCCATCTTTTTTGTTTTTTGTTTTAAATTGCTCCTTCTACAACAGGTGCCATAACTCGAAGGACATTTTAGGGAAAAGCTTGGCCGAGCTGCAGAAGCAGTTTGCAGAGCTCTTAGCTCGTTCCCAGCAAGAAAATGAGTCTCTCCAGGCCAGAGAGAGAGAGCTCCAAAAACAGATGGCTACTCAGAGGGCTGAACTGGAAGAAGCCCAAGAAAAGTATAAACTTGCCTGCAACAGAGCTGCAGAAGCCAAAGTAAGAAAAGAAAAAAAAATGGCAAAGGTATAACAAGTGGGAGGAAAAGTCACTCAGCATTTTGGCAGAAATCTTTTGTAAACAATAGATTGTTTTCACGGGGCACTTTTTCTCAATCCTGCAATCAATATTTTGCAGAAAATCTTGATCCTTAACCCGTTAATCCATCTAATTAAACAGAACCTTTTCCGTCTGTCTCATTATATTTGTCTGCCTTCCTATTTCCTTGCTATTTAGTTATGATTATGAAGATTTTAGGGACGTGGTGGCTCAGCGGGTTAGGACGCTGATCTTGTCGATCAAAAGGTCAGCAGTTTGACGGGTCGAATCCTGAGTGCCACGTAATGGAGTGAGCGCCTGTTACTCGTCCCAGCTTCTGCCAACCTAGCAGTTCGAAAGCACGTAAAAATGCAAGTAGAAAAATAGGGACCACTCCGGTGGGAAGGTAACAGCGTTCCATGCGCCTTTGGCATCTAGTCATGCCGGCCACATGACCACGGAGACATCCTTGGACAAGCGCTGGCTCTTCAGCTTTGAAACGGAGATGAGCACCGGCCCCTAGAGTCGGAAACGACTAGCACGCATGTGCAGGGGAACCTTTACCTTTATGAAGACTTTAAGGGTCCCTTTTTAAACAAAAAAGTACCCAAACCGTCCATCAGAGTCGTACAGTGATTCACTTAATAACTTGTGGCAAGAAATGTTACAAAGGGGTAAAACTCACTTAACAAATGTCTCGCTTGGCAACGTAAATGTTGGGCTCAATTGTCATAAGTGAGAAGGAACTGGGCCAATGCATTAAAATTCCATGCTTGTTTTCGTAAAATAAGATTTTCAGCCTGTTCCTTCTCGCTTCTCCTCATTCCCACCTTTTAAAACTTTTAAAAAAAAAAATCCAGGTTGTTTTTTTTTTTAATGTCAGTAGCATTGTCGGATATTGCCAAGATACCTTTCCAGTATCGTTCACTGGCTTTCCTCTGCTTCTTGCATTTATCCAGATCAAATCTGAGAGGAGGCAGAACGAAGCCAAAGTTCAGCAGCTAGAGGGGGACATCCAACATCTCCTTGAGAAATTGAAGAGCATGGAAGAAATTCAGGGTCTCACCGATCAACAGCTCCAAGAAGCCGACGAGGAGAAAGAACAGATCCTGGCCGAGCTGGAAGACCTGGAAAATAAGGTGGGCATCTTCTCTTGAAATACCCTTCTTCCCAAAGTCTACGAAAATATCGAGCTGTTTGGTTTATTTTTTTTTTAGCCTGGATGGATTCAGTTGGAAAGATGGAAGGTGAATCCCGGTTACTTTGTTGACTGTTTTCAGCGTTTGGTGTTGCTTTGCTGACGTCTGTTGACTGCGCTTTTGTGGGTCTTTCCAGAAAAAAGTGGAAGACGCGAGGGCCCAGCTGCAGTTCCACAGCCTCAGCAAGGAGCTGAAGGCATTAAAAGAAGCCATTTCCGCTTCCGATAAGCAGGCCGCGGTCCAGCTCTGCGCGGCCAAAAACCAGCTCCAGTCGCTTCACGGAACTCTGTGCAAGATTAATCAGGAACGTACCGAGGTACGGTGCTGCCGGAAGGCCCCTCTGGAAAACGGCGACTGCCAAATCCTCACTGCTTACGGAATGGAAAGCATGTTTGACCCTTGTAGATAGGCAGGCTTTATCAGTGCTGGTGAAGCCAGCAAGAGATAGAGAGAGATTCCGAAAACCGAACACGGAGGGAGCATTGTAAGTCCTCTCCAGCTGCTCTTTTGTAAACTTGTGAAATGCACAATCCCATCTGTAAAATGCTAATGGAAAGTGACTTGGTGCTTCCTTCCCCCTTTCCTTTGTCCTCCCAACTGAAGGAGCTTCAGGAGGCGGAGACGTTCCGCCTGCAGGCCACTCAAGCGGCTAAGGACCTGGCCAGAGCAGAAACAGAAATTGGACTTTTGCAGAAGCTTCTGAAAGAAAAGGAAGCGCAGGTATGTTACGTTCACCTGTTCCTTTTCGCGGTGGCGCCGTGGTTAGAATGCAGCCGTCAACGCTGCAGGCATTGGATGAGCATTGAATAAACCATGCCTGGCAGTTCTTTGAAGTGTTTCGTTAGTCGGAACCGTGACAGCAGCATTGCAGGTAAACTCTGCCCACAGTCGGGAATTCGATCCTGGCGGAGCTCAGGGTTTGACTCCGCCTCCCACCCTTCCGAGGTGGGTAAAATCAGGACCCAGATTATTGGGGGGGGGGGGGGGGGCAATAGGCTGACTGTAAACCGCCCAGAGAAGGCTGTAAAGCACTATGAAGCGGTATGCAGGTAGTCCTCGACTTAATGACAACTCCGCCCCAAATTCCTGTTGCTAACCGAGACATTTGTTAAGTGAGTTTTGTCCTATTTGACAACCTTCCTTGCCACACTTGTTAAGCGAATCACTGCAGTGGTTAAATTAGTCACACGCTTGTTAAGTGAATCCGGCTTCCCCATTGACTTTGCATGTCAGAAAGTAACAAGGGGATCACGTGACCCTGGGATCCTTGCCGCAGTCGTAAGTACTTGCCAGTTGCCAAGCATCTGAATTTTGATCACATGACCATGGGGATGCTGTTAACAGTCGGGTGGGAAAACAAACCACTAGGTGACTTTTCAGTGATGTTGTAACTTCAGACGGTCGCTAAACAAGCTGTTGCAAGTTGAAGACTACCTGTATAAGTCGTAAGTTCTATTACTGTTGATCAAAGGGCTGGATTGAAGTGCGTATGAGATGAGAGATGTCAGATGTCCATTTGAGGGTTTCCCAAAGCGTTTTTAAAATTGAAAATTTGATGATGGTCTTCATCAGAAGTATCTTTGGAAGATTCAAGAAGATCCCATTTGGCTGGATCAATCATGTCTCTTCTGCCCAGGGAGAGGACTCAAGATATTGTCTTGGATCCCGATCCTTCTTGGTTTTACCTTTGATTCAAATCCACCCACCAGTTCTTGACGGCCTGTCAAAATCGGTTAGAGCAGTGGACAAGGAAGGACTCGGTTTGGGGGCACCCTCGAAAGCACACGTTCTCAACCCAAAATGTTCTCTTTCCCCCCCCCCCCCAATATTGCAGTTAGAATTGGGGAAGAACGACGCTGAGATGGCGGCTTCCCAATTGCAAAAGGAAGAATTGGAGAAGTTGAACGAACGTCTGAAACGGCAGAAAGCAGAAACTGACCGACTCCGTGGAGCCCTAGATCAGGCTAAGAAAGGTTTTGTTTCTCTTCCTCTCTTGCTTTTCCAGCAAACGGGCTTGAATTTGCACGAAAGAAGTCGCACTAACTCAAAACAGTACGATAGCCAACCTACAGTACATAGAACGGCACCCAGAATTTTTAAATTGCCTTCTAGGCAACCGGGCTGAAATCGAAGGCATTCTGGAGGAAATCGAAGGACTCCAGCGTACGATCTCTCAGCAGAACGATACCATCGCTAACTTCGTGACTCCACTCCACCAGTGTCGGCCTCTCTTTCTTCTGCCGTCATCCTCCCAAGTAAGAAAACGTTTACACTGTTTGCCTTGAAAGGAGCTTTAAATCAATCAAGCAGAGTCCTTTTCAGGACCGCTGCTTGCTTTCATAAAAACACCTGGAGCTAGGAAGCACCGTATTATCTCACGCTTCATCCCTCAAGCTGGCTGCTTCTAAGCCTCTCCCCACCTCGCTATGCCAAAGCACGATTTGATTTTGATTTGATTAAATTTATATACCGCCCTTCTCCCTGAGGGCAGCTCACAACCATAAAAATTAAAAACCATAAAGTAAAAAAATTAAAAAAAGAATTAAACAATAGATGCAATAAATAGCAAGACAATTTAACCCAGTAAAAAGCCTAATTAAAAACTGTAATCGGTCCAGGCCCGCTTGTTGGAACAACCAGGTCTTCAGGTCACGGCGGAAGGACCAAAGGTCAGGGGCCGTCCGCAGCTCCAGGGGTAGTTCATTCCAAAGGGTCGGCGCATCCACAGAGAAGGCTCTCCCCCTGGGGGTCGCCAGCCGGCATTGCCTGAGGAGGTCAACTCTGTGGGAGCGAACCGGGCGATGGGAGGTTGACAATGGGAGCAGGTGGTCTCGCAAGTACCCCGGGCCTAAGCCATGTAGGGCTTTAAAGGTTATTACCAGCACTTTGAATCGCACCCGGAGGGTAACCGGAAGCCAATGCAGCTCGTGCAGGAGTGGTGTAACATGGGAGTACCGAGATACTCCCATAAGCACCCGCGCGGCCGCATTTCGCACCAGTTGAAGCCTCCGGGTGCTCTTCAAGGGCAGCCCCATGTAAAGATAAATATTTTTAAGTTTTCCTGAGTGGAAGCCCAAACTTAAACCCAGCCAGTTTTTATTTCCCACAATTTCTTTTTAAGACAAACCCGCTTTCCTTGGACTTTTTTCCCTACAGCCTGGTTATATCCCTGTGGAGAAAAGACCGAGTTTCCAAAAAGAGAAGGAAAACCACAGCCTTTACAGACAGCTTTGTGAATGCCACACCTTGGAGAATTTCCATAACAAAATGATTATAGCCCCCTTTTTTTTCCTCCTCGCCCCCCCCCCCTTGTGCATACAGATATTTGCGTATTTGTAGTGCCTAAATCAGCCATGTTTTGATAGGGTTAGGGTTCACAGTTGTACAGCCGGTGTCTTTCTGCCTATTGCAAGCCATTCTTCCCTGGATCTGAAATAACAGCTTTTTATCACCCTGAAAAGCTCTCATTATATTGGGTGACCCTCCCCTTCTGGGGAATATTTGTCTCAACTCAAGTTGGGTTATTTGTTGTCATCTATCTTTGGTTTCCAAGGCATCTACTCCCGCATCCCAGAGCACCAAAGATTCGGGCGTTATTTTACAGTGTCCCGTGTCGACGACTCCCATCGTCACGCAGGACACGAAGCCCACCAAAAGCAAGAAAACGCATCGTCCTGCTTCAAAAGAGGGCTGCATGCACTGCTCAGCCCAAGCGGGCCTGCAGGAAACTTCCTCGATCCGTAAGTCAGTTCAGCTAACTATCTTGCAAGTTTCTCCCTTACTTTCCAGAGAAAGCTAGGCGGTTATCTGCGTAACAGCCTCTCTGTTTGCTCCGAGGAAGGAGAGGGATGCTTTTAAAATTTGATGAAGATCTGTGAAGATCTAACCTGGAAAGTTAATACAACCCAGGTGGCTAGAAAGGCCCAACAGAGACTTCACTTTCTCAAGGTCTTGCGGAAGAACAGGGTAGAACAACGGCTTATGACCCTCTTTTACTGGTCTACTATAGAGAGCGTCCTCTCGTACGGTATTGTGGTTTGGTATGCTGGTCTGACAGCCGCAGATAAGAAAGTATTACAGAGGGTGGTGAGCATAGCACAAGACATTGTGGGCTGTCCCCTGACACCACTGGATGACCTCGCCAGGGCCCGCTGCCTTGGAAGACTGAGGAACATTCTCAGGGACGACTCACACCCTGGACGGTATCTCTTTAGTCTCCTACCATCGGGTAGGAGATATAGGAGTATAGCCAGCCGTACCAACAGGCTGAAGAACAGCTTTTATCCATGGGGTGTTAGGCTTTTGAAAGGGAAATAACTTTTTATAAACTTTATGCAGAATTGACTTGCGAGGTCGGTGTGTAGTGCAATTAGTTCACATGGTATAATAAGATGGAGGGTTTGCATCACTGTAAGTTGGGGGTGGGGGCACGAAGAGAGGCTCAGCCAATCTCAGTGTATACGTGGTTGTACTTTGACAATAAAGGTTCATTCATTCAAAAGGCCATAACCTCTCCTTGCTATGTACAGTCCAATTGAAGGCAAGGACTGGGGGTGCCTCGGCATGCTTCTTGGTTGTAACTCTGGCTATACAGGGAATATTCTTGGCATTTTATTTCATACTACTAGCTTGTAGGGTGACAAACACCCTGCATTATAAACCAGGCAGATCAAAACCAAGTAACAATATATATATGCCACGCAGGGCTCGGCCTTCTTTAACCATCAGCTCCGAAGTAATTTTCCACACACCATTTCTTTTTTTCTGAGAGTGCACTTCTTTGCTGTTTGTGTCTTTGTGTTCCACAAAAGTTTCTTATCCGGGTCCTTCGGTGGGATTGTGTTCACTGTGTCTCTCCATCAAGGGCACCAAGGCGAGGGTGATGCCCTGCCCAGCACTGCTCCTTGCGTTCTGCCTCCTGGATCCATCATTTACACCCTGCTGCCGGATGGCGAGCCAGTGCCTCAGGGGACGGTGTTGTATGGTCTACAGCCTCTCTCCGCCCAAGCCAGCGGAGGAGGCCCCGTTGCTCCCACAACAGTCGTCTACGGCTCGCCTCCTGCTGGCATCCAGCTGCATTATGGTTTTCTTCCTGCTAACTACTCTGTGCCGTTGGTTCCCCTGGGAATCCTTCATTGCAACATCCCCGACCACCAAAACTTGGTAAGAGACCAGATCATCAGGTTTTGCAGTGATAAAAGAAGAAACCCATTAAACCTGGGTTTGTGTTGCGGCTGAAAGGCGGGAGCCATCAATATAGTCTGACCCCCTTTTTCCCCAGCTCCATTCTCTCCCTCAGTAATCAGGAAATGATTCGTACTAGGCTACCGGATGACTGTGCGGTAAGGATAGTGACAAAGGCCTTCAGCCTTTTGAGTTCTGGAACATAGAGTAATAGAGTTGGAAGGGAGCTTGAAGGTCTTCCAGTCCGACCCCTCCGTTCGAGCAGGAGACCCTACCCCACTCCAGACCAATGGGTGTCCACTCTCTGCTTAAAAATCTCCAGTGTTGGAGCACCCACAACTTCTGAAGGCAAGCTGTTCCATTGATTGCTCTGACCATTAGGAGATTCCTTCTTAGCTCTAGGTTGCTTCTCTCCTTCATTAGTCTCCATCTGTCGCTTCTTGTCCTGCCTTCGGGCGCTTTGGAGAATAGCTTGGCCGCCTCATCTTTGTAGGAACCCCTCAAATACTGGAAGGCTGCTATCATGTCTCCTCCGACCGGATGGGGAGACAGAGGCTCTAATGATGCCCTTGGTCTCCACCTTTTGCAGGAAAATGACATCTTACGGCTAGAGGAGAACATAGAGACGTTGAGGTCTCAGCGACACCTAGACGGCTCCGCCAGAACCTCTGGTGAACCCAGTAACCAGATGGAAGAACTGAGCCAGGGCATACAGGACTTGTTGAAGGAGAAAGAAGAGCTTGAGTACCAAGTTGCAGAGCTGCGGCGGGTAGCCCAGAAGAGATACAAACGCACGTGAGCAGGCTCTAACGACAACAATAGGTTTACTCTGGGTGGAATGCCATGGCGCTTTTTATTCCGTTAAGCACAAAGGAGCTAGGAGATACTGTTTAGCAAGCTTTTCCTGTGAAGCTCCTGTGATATCTAGAGCCAATCTGGATAACTTTTTATCAGTCTCCTGCTATTTATTAAATGAATAGCTCATTTTTCCTTGCAGAGCTCTTGATTTGTTTACCCTTAAAACTGGTGCTTAAGGGACGAGGACAATTTAGCTAAGGAGGAGAGCAGGAAACCGGGAATATTTCTGGTTGCCCATCTCCATTCCTTCCTTCCTTCCTTTCTGTCTGCTTTAGAGATTTTATCGAAGGGCGTGGGGACGCCCTGACTGCAGAGCTGGACTTGGAAAATTCAATCCAGTGTCATGAAAACATCATGGATGAAATTGAATGCGTGGAAAAGACGCTTCTGAAGCGGCGGGCAGAACTCAGGGAGGCAGACTGTCTTCTGGCCGAAGCTGAGACCGAACTCGAAAACACTCGAGGAAAGGTAATTTTTTTTTAATTTTTTTAAAAAAGTGTATATATACATTTATTTAAAATTAAAAGCTGATGGCCGAGTCACGGACAGTCATGTATATTTGCAGGCATTTCCAACGCTCCACTTGGAAATACAGCCTGTCTTTTTAAAGAGGTCATTTAAAAAAATACAGGTGTAGTCCTCAATTTACCCCCATTCTTTAGTGACCGTCCGAAGTTACAACAGCGCTGGAAAAAGGGCAGCATCCCCGCGGTCAATGTGATCAAAATTCAGGCAACTGACTCCTGACCGTTGCAACATCCCGAGGTCACAGGATTACCCTTTTGCAACCTTCTGACAGAGTCCAGGAGGAAGCCAGGTTCGCTTAAGAACCCTGTCACTAACTGCAGTGATTCACTTAACAACCACGGCAAGAAAATGGAGCAAAAACCCCATTTAACTACTGCCTCACTTAGCCAGGGAAATTTGGGGCTCAATTTTGGATCCTAAGTTGAGGACTGATTGCAGCTGTGATCTAAAATGCCTGCTAGCGAATTCTCCCTCTTGCTCGTCCTATTTCTTCTCAGCCCTTCCAAGGGCTGAATAATTGAATTCTTCTTCTTTGACTAGTCGTAGGTCTGTTTATTTCCCCTTCCAGACCAAAGACACCATTCAGAAATATAACACCGCTAAGCAACAGTTGTCTCGGACAGAGAAAGAAGCTGAGGAGCTTGAGCGACGGACTCGGGATTTGGCTGTGAGGCTTGTGAAAGCAGATCAGGAGTTCAGGTGAACTTAAGTGACTTTAAGATCACATTTTTCTTCACCCCAGCAAAACAGGGCCATGGGGTGACTCAGGAGACTGGGAACAGAGCATTCACAGAGAGTACTTGCTCTTGATTGAACTAGCAGCCTTGTTTGCTTTTATGGGCGTGTAACAGTTGCTCTGGGAGAAGCATCAGTGTGTGTATTTATGCACACCCACCTTCCTGAACCTGCAGTCAATTTAATTGCTTTGTTCACTGGACTGCCCTTCTCCATGTTTGCTTGGCTTTCATTATTATTGATTTCAGTGCCTCTTTAGCCTTTTGTTATAAACCTCTCTCTGAAATGAGCAGAAAGGCATCCCTGAAATGGAAGAGCAAGTTCAGTTTCCCTGCATGGATCCTCAACAATCCAAAACAAGGGATGCCCGTGCCCTCAAGAGAGGGCCTGTGAAATCCCCTGGATTAGCAATGGTCTGTTTGCAGAAGTACCAAAGAAGGATAACAGTATCCAAAGAAGGATAACAAATAGGAAAAAAGAGAATAAAAAAGATGTGATCAAACCCACTTCCTAATGCCCACTCAAGGAAACGAAAGATATTAAAAGCTCAAAAGTTACTTGGTTTCGTGTGTCTGGTTTCTATTAGATACATGGATCTTAGAATTTGGACATCTAGGTTTAGCTCATGATTTAAAAAAAATCCCCCCGAAAGAATCGATTTTCACCAGCAAGCAATCAAGAAATGTTTGATGACTGCCTTTCAGGTTGCTTCAAGCAGATGCCCAGGATTTGGAACAGCACAAGATGGAACAAGAAGGAATTCTGAAAGAAATCAACCAAATTGTATCAGCAAAAGATTCTGAATTTCAAGTCCTGAGCCAGAAGATTGAAATATTGACTGAAAGGTATATTTGACTGGTGCATCTGACGAACGTCAAACCTCCATCACTTGGGTGGATGGTGTCCATCCGCTCTTTTTTTTTACTTTTCTCCATCGCCTCCAGCGTGCCTTTCTCTGAAAAGTCACCGCAGGCCTCTATAATACTGTGCCTTTTGGGAGCGGGTAGACGGCCAACTAGGGACGTGGTGGCTCAGTGGATTAGGATGCTGAGCTTGTCGATCAGAAGGTCGGCAGTTTGGCAGGTCAAATCCCGAGTGCCGCATAACAGAGTGAGCGCCTGTTACTCATCCCAGCTTCTGCCAACCTAGCAATTCGAAAGCATGTAAAAACTGCAAGTAGAAAAATAGGGACCACTCCAGTGGGAAGGTAACAGCGTTCCGTGCGCCTTTGGCGTCTAGTCATGCCAGCCACATGACCACGGAGACGTCCTCGGCTGGCTCTTCGGCTTTGAAATGGAGATGAGCACCAGCCCCTAGAGTCGGAAACGACTAGCATGCCTGTGCGGGGGAACCTTTACCTTTACCTTTTTAGACGGTCAACTGGAGCTGAACCATTTTGGCAAATATGCTGGCTCCTCCACCCGCTCCAAAATAAATACGTTTCGGTTTTCATTCTTTTCCAGCCTTCAGAAACTGCAAACAGATATCCAAGTTGCAGAAGGTAATGAAGATCACCACCTTCAGATCCTTAAAGAAGCAGAGAACATCCTTCTGAGCAAAAAGCACGATCTCGAGAGATTAAAAGATCAGGTGGGTGGAATCCTTCCCGATCCACATTTCCCAGGATATTCTGAGCTAGCCCTTGGATGCAGCCATATATATAGAAAACTGGAAAAGCCTGGCTTAATAACCACGAATACCAGCGCAACTCTTGCTAGTATTTACATGTGCAAAGAGCCACACGGGCCTTATCGCTATCTGACCAGCAGCTCAGCCAATGAGCTGGTTGAGCTTTGGAAAGTCAGGGAGCTCCTGTGCACCTACAGAATGTGGACAGGTAAAAAATAAACAAAAGACAAGAACTTGGATTGCCTGATGTCTGATAAATAAAGACCTGATTTGTTCTACATCTGAAAATGATTTCTCGTTTTGGCAGACTGCCGTTCAGCAGCACGAGTTGCACGCGGTGGACAGATTGCTTGATCAGAAAAAGACGGAGCTACGCCTCCTCCAAGACAGCATTGCTGAAAAAAACGCCGTCTTTGCAGAAGCTCTCAAGGATGGAGAGACAGAGATAACTGAAAAACGGCAGATAATAAAGGTTTTGTGTCCCCCCCACATTACAGCTTTTTTAGCGGCTTGGTTTTTCAATTGCTTGGAAATTTTATTCAGAAAGTCTCTGGCCAGTTTTGTCCATTTGGACTATTCTGTTGCTTTCGTGCGATGCTCTTTTTTGAGAATTGTTTTAATTCAGCGTTCCTCTTTGAGAAAGAAAAGCTACCATGCTGGTTGCTCTGGAGCAAAATCTGTGCCAGCACTAGATCTGAATGGAGCTGCTTGCTTGCACGCTTTCCAAATAAACCCTTCGATTTTTTTTCTTCACTCATTTCCTAGGAAATGAAGAGTTTTCTAGAAGACCTGAGTGTTCAGAAGGGAGAACTCAATGCCCAGCTAAGTGAGAAAAGATCCCAGCTTTCTCTCGTAATGCAGAATATCCGAAAAGAAGAAACAAAGCTACAGGATATCCTGGGGCTGATAAAGCAGCATAAGACAGGTTTGGCTTAATACATACGTACGTCTGTAGCTTTCTGTATAGCTACAATATTTACTGAAATGGTCTTTGCCCTTTTCTGTCATTCATTAGAACTGAAGCACACGCTTGAAACGGCACATCTGGGAAAAGAGGAGCTCGAAAGCCTGAAGTTTCGGCATAACCAAAAGACAGATGAGTTGGAAGAAACTGAAAGGTTGATTCTGGAGGTAAAGGAAGCCACATTTTATTTATTTATTTACTTTTATTTTAATTCCATTTATATCCCGCCCTTCTCCGAAGACTCAGGGCGGCTTACAAGCTTAGCAGTAGCCTTCATTCTATGTATATGCCTGCTTGTTAGGGCTTTCACACACACCCCCAAGCGGCATTTTGTAGTTGCGGTTCAACTTAGGAAGCTCTGCCTTGGAGCTTCTTGCAGGCCCCGTTGGTTTATCTCACTTTTCTAAATAAGGAGAAACTTGACACCTCCACTAATGCAGGCAGGGCAAGCTGTTGTACATAAACAGGGATCAGTCCCCACACTCACTGTGGCACTGATGGTGTTACCTTGCTGGGTAACGAAACGTCTGCAAGTGAACAAGTTAAGAGAGCACCAGCGTATGAATTTATATTTCCCACTTTTTATCATTTCTGCGTATATTTGGGTGATGTGTTTATTTTATGGTTTTGATTTTTAGTCATCCAGAATCTTGGGAAGGGTCTCTCTCTCTCTCTCTCTCTCTCTCTCTCTCTCTCTCTCTCTCTCTCTCTCTCTCACACACACACACACACACACACACACACACATCACTCCCCCCCCCCAGAGATTAGACTGCCCCCCACTCTGACACTCTTTCAGAAGGCACTAAAGACCTGGTTCTGCCAGCAGGCCTGGGGTACCCAGAGCAGGATGGAGCCCATTAAATGGCTAGTTTGAATGTGCCTTGTGGCCGAGGTTATTATTTTATTATGTTTCTTGTTATTTTTTTCTTCTTTTTACACTCTTTTTATATCTGCGTGTGCGCCACCTTGAGTTGCCATCTGCGAGTAGGCGGCAATATAAATTTTCTAAATAAGCAAATAAGTACAAATTAGGTAAAGAACATTAGGCTGATGTGTTTCTTATCTTATGGTTTGGGTTTTTCGTCTTCCGGAATCCTGGGAACGGGCGGCGCACAAATCAAGTCAACAGTAATAATAACGAGCTTGCTCTTGCTGCCTTGTCACGTAGCAGTGAGGGTGCAGTGATGGGGAAGTTAAATTTTGGGCAGCTGACTCTAGGTAAAGGTCAAGGTTCCCCCGCACATGCGTGCTAGTTGTTTCCGACTCTAGGGGCCGGTGCTCATCTCCGTTTCAAAGCCGAAGAGCCAGCACTTGTCCGAGGACGTCTCCGTGGTCATGTGGCCGGCATGACTAGACGCCAAAGGCGCACGGAACGCCGTTACCTTCCCACTGTAGCGGTCCCTATTCTTCTACTTGCATTTTTACGTGCTTTCGAACTGCTAGGTTGGCAGAAGCTGGGATGAGTAACAGGCGCTCACTCTGCTACGCGGCACTCGGAATTTGACCCGTCAAACTGCCGACCTTCTGATCGACAAGCTCAGCGTCCTAACCCACTGAGCCACCGTGTGACTCTATGCGGATGTTTTTTAAACCCCAGGAGAAGCTGGAGCTGGAGAATCTCCAGCAAGCATCCCAACGCCAGCGAGGGGAGGCCGAGCACCAGAGACAGCTTCTCCAGGAGGCTCAGCAAGAAGTCCAGCGACTGACCTCTCAGCTCCATCTTCTGCAGAACCACCTCAAGGCCCTGAATGATGAGAAGCGACAGCTGGAGGCCAGCTGTGAATGTCTGGAGGACAAATTCACCCAAAGCAAAAGGTGAGGATGGGGATTTGAAGAGAGGTGTCTTCTTAAATGGCTGACCTTAGCAAACAAACAAAAAAATAATAATAATAGTAATAATCCAAAATGTGTAGAAGAGATCGTTTCACAGGAAGTTGTACAGTCTTATTCAAACGTGTGTTCTTTCTATTTTTTTTCCCCCACGGCACGAGAGAAACTAAAGGAACCACCGGTTTTCCTTTCATGTGAAACGGACCATTAGTAGATTCCTTCTTTGGGCCCAAGGATACCGTAGGGGTAGACTTGGGAAGATTTTCTGTAAAACACTTTCACACTCATACTATCAGCCTAAGAGGGGGGCAGGCATTTTAGAAATCTTGATTAGTAGGGGAGAGTAGCCTGTTAAAACAATAAAAATAATTAATATCCCTTCTTCCACACCAAGGCTTTTGAAACTTGGCCCTTCTATGACTTGTGGACTTCCAACTCCCAGAATTCCTCAGCCAGGCAAACTGGCTGAGGAATTCTGGGAGTTGGAAGTCCACAAGTCATCAAAGGGCCACGTTTGAAGAGCCCTGTTCCACACCATCCCTGATGAATCATATATCACCTGCTAATAACTTCAACCGTCTGTGAAATGAAACAAGAGTGATTTCATATTCATTTCTTAGCAGTCCACCAAGCTGTGCACCTGCCTCTCTGCTTTAATTTTGTGACAACCGGACTTTGTTTTTCCTCGAAGACCTTTCACTTCTCATCCAAGAAGTTTCTTCGGTTCTTCTTCTTCAGAAGTGAAGAAGCTTCTGGGATGAGAAGCGAAATGTCTTCAAAGAAAGCCCAGTTGCCTTTTTGAAAAAGCATCTTTGGGGCAATCGTAACCTGGGTGATTGAGACTCTCCATAGACATTTGTGAAGTGAACGTGTGGCTTCCTCTTTTGGCAGAACCTTAGCCTCGACTGAAAACAACCATAAAAATATTCTTGCCAGCACGGAGAAGTCTGTACTGGATTTCCAAAAACTGCAGCTTGAAATCGACGAGCTTCACAACCAGAAAATAGCTCTGAATAAAGATATTGCTGAGCTACAGAAGCATTTGCACGGTACGGGAAATTTTTCCCAATCTCTCGATCGCGGTCATTTTGCATATAGATGAGTGTCTTGTGTAGAATAAAACCCCATTCAGAACATGATCTTTTCATCAAATTTTCCTCCTGTTTTCCTTTCGATTGACCTCTTCCTCAAAATATTTCCCCTTTAGGGAAAAAGGAGGAATTGGACATTTTGAAGACGGAACTGAATGATTCCAGGCGTTACCTTCAGCTGTTGGAGGAGGTGAGCTTTGTCTAGATTTACCGTTCCGGGTTAAAGGTGGGGAAATGTATTGCAGCCAAGAGCCAGGTATTTCCCCAAGGATGCAAAGTCAGGGGAAAAGATATAAATATTTCAGCCAAAATCAGACTGCTAAATGAAAATTGGCCATTTTTTTTTTGTCCCGAGAGCTGCATCCGTATTTATCTGTAGCAACGGCCCTATTTCGTAGGCTTCTGAGATAACCCCGCCGAAGAGGCTGATCAGCAGCATTAACGAGCATCCTAAATCTTTTCTCTTTCAACTCTTTCGCCGCTGGAACGGCAGGATGTGAAAGAGGCCGCAAAAGAAAAGCAGGAGCTTCTCCAAGAACAGAAGGTCCTCAAAGACACCCTTTACGAGTCATCCAGGAAGTGCAAGGAGATCCAAGAAGCCCAGAGGGAAAAGGAGAACCAGCTACACCAACTCAGCAAGGAGCTTAAGGAACAGGAGCTGAAACAGGCCAAACAAGAGACGGTGTGCATTCATCTTTTTTCCATTTGTGTTTTGACTGCATCTGCTGGCTGAATTCTTTCTTTCAAAGACGAACAGACGAGTTCGGGTGGTGGGGGAAGAAATGGAAAGGTTGATTCTGGAGGTAAAAAAAGGAAGCCATCATTGATTCAGTAGCTTCTCCACACCACAAGTTCTCTCTTAAGCCCAGTTGTTTAGAATTTACAAGAGTTTGATGGTTATTTATTTAATTTGTACCCCGCCTTTTATTATTTTACAAATAACTCGAGGCACTGAACATATTCCACATGCCTTCCTCCTACTATTTTTCCCCACAGCAACAACCCTGTGAAGCTGAGTTGGGCTGAGAGAGAAGGACCAGGCCCCCATAGTCACCCAGCGGCTTTCATGGTTAAGGCAGGATTAGAACTCAAGTCTCCTGCTTTCTATCCTAGATGCTTTAATCACTAGACCAAATGAGTTATTAATGTTGTCAACCAAGAGGCTTTTTTTTTAAAAAAAAAATGTACGATTCGTATTGTGGCAAATACCTTGCAGAGGCGGGGGGCGAGATTTCAAGCCAGTAGTTTTAATGCCATCGAGAGAAAGAAACCAGTTCATTCACCCATCCCAGTGACCTCTTCTCCCAACCTAGCTTAACTCTCGATGGGCTGCTTTCATCTAGGTCCTTCAACGTCTCGGGGAAGACGTCCTGCAGGAAGAAAGTAAGTTGGCAGAGTGCGCAGACAAACTGAAGACTCAGAAGCAGCAGCTGGAACAAGAGCTGGTAGAGCAGCAGGAAGCCGTGGCCAAGGTCCAAGAGATGGAAGAACGGATCCGGAGGCTTCAGAAGGGAGAATCCCACATTTCAGCTCTTGAAGAAAAACTCCAGAAAGCCAGTGAGTTGTATTTAAGGCTGGGAACACTGATGTGTGTTTGTGAGAAATGCGTCTCCATTGAGTAAGGAAGTCAGCGTGATATTGCAGCTAAGAATGGGGGAGATCAAGATTCAAGTTCCAAGCCCGCTGGGCAAACCACTGTAGTTGTACTGAACCGTACAACATGCCTTTTGTAGCATCTTTTGTAAATGCTCTTGAGCTCGCTGCCATGAGAATAGCATTTAGATATTATCAAGTTCTGCAGGATCCAATCTGAATCGGTCACCGAGACCAAAGGCTTATTCTTCCAAGCTTTGGGGCTTCTGCTGGAGCCCATCCTCAGAGAACTTCACTCTCCCCAGCATATGTGCACTGGGATGTTCTACGCATTGTATTTTTATGGTTGCTGGTTGTGTGTAGCTTTTATTTGTTTAATTATGGTGCAGATGACTGACTATTAAAGTCATTAATTGTTGTTTCCTGCCATGCCCTCAGCTCCCAAGTACCCGATAGGCTGGTGGTAAATCAGCACTCCTGTTGACTAACAAAGGCCCCGTTCCCCAGGCTTCCATCATTTCTCTGGCTGTTTTTGTCTCTGCTCAGCCAACAATCATTGTAAATTCTCTTAGGAACGCCCTTCAGCAGATGAAAAGCAAACTGGAGGCTCTTGGTAAGGTTGGCTTGGTAACCAAGACCAACTCCTCTGTTTCCAGGGCATCAGCTCTCCGAAAAAGAACAGAAGCTTCAAGAAAAGACGGGCGAGGTTTCCTGCCTGCAAAGAGAACTCCACCTCTCCAGAGCCGAGGAGAGACTGCTCCAGGATCGGCTCCAAGCAGACCATCTAAAAGCAGAGAAGCAAATTGCAACCTTGAAGGAAACCATCAGGACTCAAAGGGACCAGCTTGAAAGAGCCCTTCAAGTACGCAACTGTCTCCCCCAACCTCCAGTTGCTTTTCCATTTCGGGTTGTGGGAAGAGAGGGGCCGTGGCAAGAAATGAGATGGTTTCTTGAACACGAGGAGCGGCTGACTTGGCCCCAGTTCTCCCAAACTCTATGAATGCTTGGAAGTGGTTGTAAAATAAAACCTTAGATAGTCTTATTCCAACTCTGTAAGGTTGTGTTAGGGAGGTGACCTAACAAGACCACCTAATGAATTCATAGCACCTCGGTTGGTCATTTCTGGATTTACAATCCAATTTTCTCTCATAACTCACAACATGGGGCCGTTGGATCCTGTCCACGTGGGAGGATCTGAAGTAGGGCCACTATCCTCCAGATGTTCTGGACCAACTCCGATCCGCCCCATCTGGTATGGCAATCTGGGGCTGATGTGTGTTTGTGTGTAGTTTTACATCATTAAAGGTCCCAATGGAGCATTCTCCCCGCCCCTCCCTGGAATGTATTTGTTAGTTCAAAGGCAGGCAAAAAAGAATATATATATATATATATATATATATATATATATATATATTCTTCTTCAACTTGTTGCTCTAATTTAGGAACAGAAGCAAGAAAACTACGGCTTGCAGCGAGAAATAGCCTCACTGGAACAAGTGGCCCAAGAGAATCACCAGCGGGCCAAGCGGCTGATGAGGGACCTTGGCCGGATCCAAGAAGAGCATGCACAACTCAAATCACAGGTGACACTCTGCAGCCTTCAAATACCCTCCCCGTTGCTCTCTGGCCCTGGGGTACTGAGCCCCCCCCCCTGCTCCCAAAATCATAGAGATGTAAGGCCACGCGGTGGCTCAGTGGGTTAGGATGCTGAGCTTGTCGACCAGATGGTCGGCAGTTTGGCGGGTCGAATCCCGAGTGCCGCGTAACAGAGTGAGTGCCTGTTACTTATCCCAGCTTCTGCCAACCTAGCAGTTCAAAAGCACGTCAAAATGCAAGTAGAAAAATAGGGACCACTATGGTGGGAAGGTAATAGCATTCCATGTGCCTTTGGCATCTAGTCATGCCGGCCACATGACCACGGAGACGTCCTCGGACAAGCGCCGGCTCTTCAGTTTTGAAACGGAGATGAGCACCAGCCCTTAGAGTTGGAAACGACTAGCACGCATGTGCGGGGGAACCTTTACCTTTAAGGCCACTCGGTGCTTCAACCTCAGTGTTGAATGATCATTGCGTCTTGTGTCTCAGATGAAGAGCCAGGAGGAGCTGGAGAAACAGCAGAAAGAGCTGAAGAGCACCGTTAAGCTGGTCAGACTGGAAGTGAAGGACAAAATGAGGAACGGTTTGAAGGATCTGAGCCAGTCCCCTCCAGAGGTATTGGAGGATAGAGAAGCTCACCTGGAAGTGAAGGCAAGACTTTGGAGTGACTTGGAAAGCCTGAAGGAAAACTACCCATTCGCTGAAAACAAGGCCAGGACGCCGTACTGGGATGAAAAGTTTGACCTTTCTAAAGTCCACATCACAGTAAGTACGTTAAGAAGCAGAATTGTACCCTAGGATCAGAACAACGGGCTGCACGCAGGGTACCGTAGCGAGCATGAACTTCTGCATCTTCCACGCAAGAAAGCTGCATGGTTTTGCACCTATATTAGAAATTCGTACATCCAAGCAGATTGTTCCCACGTGCAGCTTCAGGTTTTGTTTCTAACCTAAAAATGAGATCTAGGAGTTTGGGTTTAAATCTTTGCCTTGTTAGCAGGAGTCCACATTTAAAAGTAACTGTCTTGACAGTATGATTGGGTTGGCTACACGATAGTTAACACCTAGTTTTACCCCACATTCCACCCGGAATGAGTGTGAAGGAATGTCTAGAGGCGCCTTCTCTTTCATCTCAAGTTACCTGCCATGGATTCTTCTCTTCATCAATACCTTTTTTCTCTCAAGGATGAACAGTGGCGTGGAAAGGTACGCCGGGAACAACTGCAACACCACGAAGATCGTCTCAAGGTAGTGACGATTCGTATGTACGGCCACCAGACCTTTGCTTGGGGTGGGGGAATAGAACCAGATAGTCCTCAACTTGGAACAGTTCATTTAGTGACCGTTCAAAGCGAGGGCACTGGAAGAAAAGTGACACATGACCGGGGTTTTTTTTTACACTTGCAGCTTCCCATGGTAACATGTTCAAATTTCAGACATGTGGCAGCTGGCTCATATTTATGACGGTCGCAGCATCCCGGGTGTGTGTGTGTGTGTGTGTGTGTCACGTGATCCCCTTTTGCGACCTGACCAGCCAAGTCAATGGGGGAAGCCAGATTCACTTAACAACCAGGTTACCAACTTAACCACTGCAGTGATTCGCTTAACAGCCGTGGCGAAGCAGCCCATAAAATGGGAGAAAACTCACTCAAGGAATGTCTCCCTTAGCAGCAGAAATTTGGGGCCCCGTTGTGGTCGCTAAGTCATCCTTGGAGAACAAAGTCCTAGCTTTAAACTTAGAAGGTCACTTCTGGATTAATCCAGAGCGAGTCCTCTGCCCTAAGCAGCCCAGACCTTCCTCGCTGATTTAACGTGGAACATATCCATCCAGGCTCAACTCCGGCAATGCATGTCGAAGCAAGTGGAGGCCTTAATTAAAGGGAAGCAAGAGACCGAGGGCACCCTTCACAGTCTGAAGAGACAAGTCGATGCCCTGGACGAACTGGTCAGCAGCAGTTCTACCGATTCCTTGTTTCCGTCCTTAAACTCACCGGGATTCACAGATTCTCTGCGCCAAGAGCCGAGCCTGGCAAAGAACCAGGTACGTTTGCCCGACAACGTGGTTTTCTTAGCTAGCGTTGGCACGAAACCATCTTTACAGCAACGTTACCCATTGAATGTTTTACCCTGCTAAGACTGGATCCAAACCAACTGTCCTCTCTCGTGAATGTCCCCGCGGCCTTTTCTAAAGCATCCCTGTGCCCTTCTTCACTCTGAAACATAGCTTTAACAGAGCAGCATTAAACGTAACAGCACTTGGGAGAATTCGTTTTTAACAGGTCAGCAGGCAGCGTTGGTTTTATGCCCTGGATATTTGCAAGGTACCAACTTGGGAAAAAGATTTAAAGCCGCCTTTCTCAGCATGGCTGGAGGCGGGTTACCCTTTGGACAAATTTAATTTAACACGCCTTGAACGTGTACATGAAAGTTATTAGAAATCAGTTTAAAGTGTTTTCTCCTTGAAAGAGCAACTTCAGCTTCCGTATGACTTTTATAAAATCAATAATCGTACCGATAGCAGTGTTTATTTTTATTTTTTCTAGTCCACCAGATCTCCTTCCCCCTGGACCACTGCAGATACTTCAGCCCAGTCTAAAGCGGTTTATCGGTACAAGACATAGTTTCAACAAAGAAGGTGAGAGGCGGAAGACCAACCAGATTATGAATAGTTTTAAACATGGATTGACCAATTAGAAGACTTAAGTCACAGTTTACGTATGTTCCTTCTTAGTAGCGTGACAAAAGGGTTTTGTTTTGTTTTTTCCTGTGGTCAAGATCTTAAAAATCCATTGTGGCACTGGACAGTTATTGCAGCCACCAACTACAAAACTGCCCCAGATTATAGGTAGTCCTCAATTTACAACAGTTCATTTAGCGACCGTTCAAAATTACAACAGCACTGAAGTGGCTTGTGATCATTTTTCCACGCTTACAACGGTTGTGGCGTCCCCATGGTCATGTGATCAAAATTTGGATGCTTGGCAACTGGCATGGGGTCACGTGATCCCCTTTTGCGACAACTGTGGCCAGCAAGGTCGTAAAATGGGGCAAACCTCAACATAACGTCTCACTTAGCAATAGAAAGTTTAGGCTCCATTGTGGCCTTGAGTAAGCCGAGGACTAACCTATATTGAGAGCCTGGTTGTCTGTTCCAAGCCAAAATGCTGCTTCCTTAGAACAAATAGCTTATGAATAAAATGACACAAGTTGTCATGAAGGATTACAAAAGGAGAAGGAAGGGGTGACTATAACTTGCTTTAGAACTTAAAATCGCTTTTTTTTTGTTATTAGACAAGGACTGCGCAAAAATGGGGTCCATGAAGCCTGTGCCAATTGGATGTGAAGATTATGAAGACTACCTCATTTATTTACGAGTTTAACAAGTCTTTGAGTCACCTCACCTGTCCTCGGGTTTCCACATCTCTATAGCAGAATCCTGCCGTGGTGAAAGCAACATCAAGGCGTTTTGTATTCCTTTGGAGATGATTCGAGGTGTGTCTTTCGCTCTTTTACATTTCTTTTTAACCAGCGTTTAGCAAAGCGGCTTTTTACGGGATAAAATATTTTGTGAATAAATTTTTTTTGTACAAAACGGTACAGTAGAGGATTACAGCGATATTTTAATGTCTCAACATCTCTCCTCTCTCCTTTATTCAGACAAGCAATAATTCTGAACATCGTAAGAAACTCCTGTAGATTTCCTCAATCTTTATGGCACACCATAGAATTGTTCCAAGTCTATGGATATTCTCAATCATGGTTGTCCCAAATGTGTTTTTTCCAGAGGCAACTGGATTTGTTTTTTCCTTGAAGACGTTTCACTCCTCATCCAAGAAGCTTCTTCAGTTCTCGTCCAAGAAGCTTCTTTAGTCAGAACTGAAGAAGCTTCTTAGACGAGAAGCAAAATGTCTTCCAGCAAAAACAAAGAAAGTTCAGTTGCCTCTGGAAAAAGCATCTTTGGGACAACTCAAGCTCAACCTTTAAAGGTCTTCTCCCCCCCCCCGCCCCTTAAAAAAAGGGGCATTCACCTCAGTTGTCCCACAATTCGTAACCTTTTTGTTCTGCCTCTTCAAAGAACGACTACTCTCATTGGTCTCTAGAT
>JAKJMR010000130.1:139247-155606 GCA_024449315.1 Daboia siamensis | reverse complement strand
ATAGATAGATAGATAGATAGATAGATAGATAGATAGATAGATAGATATAAAGAGAGTTAACAGATTCATAACAGAGAGAAAGAGGGGGAGAGAGAGAGATGCCCAGGGTCACTTGATAATGGGATGGGTGGCACATAAATGTAATAAAAGAATGAATGTCCTGTGTGAGCACTATCTTTATTCTCCAATTATCGAACTGCTATAGACCAATGCAGCTGCAAAGCCACTGGAGGAGAAATGTGTTTGTCATTTTCTACATAATTTCTTGAGGCAAAACAAACTCTCCAAGGATGAATTTCTCTACTGAAACCAAAACACTTTCTCTCTCTCTCTCTCTCTCTCTCTCTCTCTCTCTCTCTCTCTCTCTCTCCCTCTCTCCCTCTCTCCTCTCTCCTCTCTCTCTCTTTCAAGTGTTTATTATTCATATCGCAACCAAACTGGTTTGGTTAGTCCACCCTGTTTCCCTTCTCTGAGAAGGTTGCCGAAGTCCTGAGAAACATCATCGGCAGAAACCTGTCGACTCTTTCTAGGACGGTGACAGGATGGCATTGAGGCCTGTTTTTCTTCTGCATTTCCTTGAGTAACCTAAGCGACACAGCAAAAAACGAGACTCTGTCACGTGGATTCAATAAAGTAGCATTCAGATATGGAGAATTGGGGTTTTGGCAGGAAGTGACTGAAGGTTTCCTGCAAGAGAACCGGCTTATATCTTTATTTTAGCAGGGCAGGAGCCCAAAGTGAGGGACGGCTGGTCTTTAGCGCTTATCTCTAGCTTGCACAAAGTCCTGTGTTCCTAAGGCCTGGAATCTGGAGGGAGGACTGGCCTAAAGGCAGGGTGAAATCTTGGAAAGCTCATCCTGTTAATGGATTAGGGGGAGAAAAGAGGCCATTTTGGGGATTTGGTTTGGGAGCACTGAACCGGTTTGCCGCTTGATTAGCAGCCGTGATTTTCTTCCCTCCAGCTCAAGAGATGACTGTGTATGCCTCCAAGTCTATGGAGACTCTTCAGTCATCCAGTTCACGGCTGTGTTTTATTCAAAAGGCAACTGGACTTCGCTTTCTCCTTGAAGACGTTTCGCTTCTCATCCAAGAAGCTTCCTCGGTTCTGCATGAATGGTGGAGAATGGAAGGATTCACGTTTCCTTTCAGTCATCTGGTCACTGGCGCTCTTTCTGAGAGTCATTGGAGGTTGATCTGTGCCCCCGGGGTCACCTGAATAGCGCAAATGGGTGTGGAATCTTCTTGGAAGTGCTGAAAGGACTGGGTTGTAAACAGGAGGTAGATGGTGTCATATCCTCCCCCAAGTCAGAATTGAAGAAGCTTCTTTGATGAGAAGCGAAACATCTTCAAGGAAAAACAAAAGTCCAGTTGCCTTTTGGAAAAACAGCTTTGGGTATAATGGAATTAAACTTTCTTCCCACCCACCCCAACCCCCAATAAGGGAAAGTGCTGTTATTAAGTCAGCTTCAGTTGCACCCTCCTAAGTCCAGGGTAAGTTGGCAATAAATCAGCACTCCTGTTGCCTGACAAGGGGCCCATTTACCAGGTTTCAATCTTTTCTCTGGCTATTTTTGTCCCTGCTTGGCCAACAATCTTAATAGCTGCCAAACTGAATGCATTTCAAAGATTGAGAAATTCCCTGAGCATGAGCTCTAGCAGAGTCCAAAAGCTTGGGGGGAAAGAAAAACCCGTGGTCCTGGTGACCGATTCAGATTGGATCCTACGACATTATTCTGGGATACGTATATTTATTTGCCTTCATTCCTGAGGTCCAATTCATTGCTTAAAAGGAGCTGCCTTTTGGATTTTGAGCACTGGTTCTCTGGAAATAAGACGGTACCTTCTGCTTTGCAAGCAGGGGAAGAAAGTGAGCGAGTCAAATGTGCTAATCCATGAATTTCACCCCTCCTCGCCTTTCTCTTCTCCCAGCCGGTGAGCATGGTGGAACACGCCGAGTTCCTGAACGCTGGCAAGCAGCCGGGCCTTCAGATCTGGAGGATTGAGAAGTTCGATTTGGTCCCAGTGCCGAGAAACCTCTATGGCGATTTTTTCGTGGGGGATGCTTATGTGATCCTCAACACAATCCGGCAACGTAACGGGAATCTGCAATACGACCTTCACTTTTGGCTAGGTAAGGAGAGCTTTATGGGACTCAACTCTCCAAGCTGATCCTAATTGGCTGTTAGGTATTTTATGGTTGTTTTTTTTAAAAAAAAATTGCTTTTTTAAAAACATATTTTTTGCTGTTTTTACATTGGCTTTGATTGTTTGCGAGCCGTCCAGAGTCAAGTCAGTGAGTCACAACACACACACTTTGAGGGTATGCGTGTGCGAGGGGTGGGGCAGCTACATCAGTTTGAATAATCAATAAGTAAATAAATTAAATGTGTCAGAGATCACTCTCCAAGTCATGTCAGAGTTCAAGATTCAGTCTAAGATTCAGGTTTTTGTTTTTTTAAAAAAAATACTTAAGTTTCTAGTCATGGGGGAGGAAGCCTGTGCATTGCCTTGCATGTGGCTGTATATTTCTATGGAGATGAAATGATAAAGAATTCAGCTTGGAGGAATCGCCACGTGTCGTTTTTAAGTTTGGGGCCTGGCGCATGGTGACTGAGGAATTCTGGGAGTTTGTCCACACGTGGTGGCTGAAGGATTCTGGGAGTTGGCCTAACACCCGGCTAGCTGAGCCCTCTTGCCCTCTTTCCAACTCTGTGGTTCATTTTCTTTTTTCCTGTTTTCCAGGTAACGAGTGCAGCCAGGATGAAAGCGGATCTGCCGCCATTTTCACAGTACAGCTGGATGACTATCTCGGGGGAAGGGCGATCCAACACCGGGAAGTGCAAGGACACGAGTCATCCACTTTCTTAGGATACTTCAAATCAGGACTGAAGTACAAAGTAGGTGCCTGCTGGAGAACGTTATTGAGTGGTGCTCAGAACCCTGTTAGCAAAGAGCCCTGATCCAGAGGGGAACCGATAAGAATAGAACAGAACAACAAAGTTGGAAGGGACCTTGGAGGTCTTCTAGTCCAACCCCCTGCTCAGGCAGGAAATCCTATCCCATTACAGACAAATGGCTGCCCAATCTCTTCTTAAAAACCTCCAGTGATGGAGCGCCCACAACCTCTGGAGGCAAGTCGCTCCACTGGTTAATCGTTCTCACTGTCAGCAAATTCCTCCTTAGTTCCAGGTTGCTTCTCTCCTTGACGAGTTTCCCTCCGTTGCTTCTTCTCCTGCCCTCAGGACAACGCAGTTCTCTTTGGTCCCAGATAGAAATCTCATTTCCTCCAGATGTTTCTGATAAGCCAAGTCCTTCTTGTATATATGAACTTAAGATGCATTGAGGGTCACCTTGATGGAAGGTCGTTTTGTTTCTGTTCTAGGCCGGTGGTGTGGCCTCGGGCTTCCGACATGTGGTGCCCAATGAAGTCACGGTCCAGAGACTCTTCCAGGTCAAAGGCAGGAGAACCGTACGGGCGACGGAGGTGCCCGTCAGCTGGGACAGCTTCAACAGTGGTGACTGCTTCATCCTGGATCTGGGCAACGTAAGCACTCCATAAAGTCATTCGTAACAGGATTTGGGCACGTGGGGACGAAAGCTACACCTCGTTGCTTCGAAGACGTGGCCCTTCACAGGCTGCGGAAGCCATAAAAAGTATTTTAAGAAAGTCACAGAAAGAAAAACTCACAGTCTTTTGTTAGGAGCATGGTGAATATACCACACTTTCGTTAACAAAGGGGGAAAAAAATATCTGGCTTTTCCAGATAGATTTGAAATATTACGCCATCAAGTAGCAAGCGACTATCTTGCTGGGCAAACCATTATTCTGGTCTTTGACCCACAGGTGAATGAAAGGGTCAAGAACCCGAATCAGCTTGTTTGCCATGAGACATCCAGTTTGCAGTGCTTTTGTGTACCCAAGCACACACACAGACACACACATCCCTTTAGCGCTGGCCTTGTATTTTTCCCCGCTGACCCTGCGGCTGTCTTATCTCCTGTAGAACATTCACCAGTGGTGCGGCTCTGATGCCAACCGGTTTGAAAAACTGAAAGCCACCCAAGTTGCCAAGGGCATCCGGGACAACGAGCGAAGTGGGCGAGCCAGAGTCATAGTCGAAGATGATGGGGTTGAACGTGACGAGATGATCCAGGTCTTCATTCGTTGCGCACCTGAATCCCCTTCTAAGCCTTTCTCCAGAACTCGTTCCTTATCATCTTGAGCTTTCCTACAACTGCTGATGATTTCATCTCCTCTTCATAGATTTTGTGGGATCCCACTTTCCTTTCTCTTTCTTTTCCTCTTTATAACTGCCATCAGTCTGGCCACTGGGTTGACGGAGAGGTCCCCGGAGCAATCTTAATTGGTCGTTATTTTTCCATGCACAACTTGTTTGCTCTTGGGAAATATCTGGGCAGCAACGTTTCTAAGAATAGAATAGAATAGAATAGAATAGAATAGAATAGAATAGAATAGAATAGAATAGAATAGAGGAGAATAGAATAGAATAGAATAGAATAGAAAATAGAAGAATAGAATAGAATAAGTACAGTAGAATGGAACAGAACAGAATAGAATAGAATAGAAAATAGAATTAGAATTAGAATTAAAATTAGAAATAGAAGAATAGAATAGAATAGAATAGAATAAGTATAGTAGAATGGAACGAATAGAATAGAATAGAATAGAATAGAATATAGAATTAGAACTAAAATTAGAAATAGAAGAATAGAATAGAATAGGTACAGTAGAATAGAACAGAACAGAACAGAATAGAATAGAATAGCAAAGTTGGAAGGGTCCTTGGAGGTCTTCTAGCGCAACCCCTTGCTCAGGCAGGAAACCCTATATAATTTCAGACAAATGGTTGTCCAATCTCTTCTTAAGAACCTCCAGTAATGGAGCATTCATGACTTCTGGAGGCATAACCTCTGAAGTTATGAAGACAACGATAACTTGGAAGGACTGACATACCTGTGTTTTTCAGGTCTTGGGACCCAAACCTACCCTGCCAGCAGCTACAACCGATGACACCCAAGCTGACGCGACCAACAGGAGGCTGGCTAAACTCTACAAGGTATAAAAGCAAAAGCAGAGGGTGCACCGTGATGTGAGGGGGGGGTGGCTCAGGAGGTGGGCTGTGAAAGTCTGCAAACATCCTTCGGGCTGTTCCGAGGTCAGGAGTCTGGCTTGTTTTGGTTTGGCTGAGGGCCACATTTGCATCGGAGGGCTGCAGGCCAAAAAAAAAATGAACGGCGGACAGAGCAAATGCAAAATGTACTTTTCAGGCCATTAATCTCCGCTGATGCCATTTCTTCCCGCGGACTATGCTATCTCTGCTCGCTGACGTGGCTAGCGTGGCAATCGCTGCCGGGGGACAGGTTCCGCAGCTGGGGGAGAGGGCGCTTCGCACTTCAGTAGTGCAAATTTTGCACACCCAGATCCAGAATTCCATGTCCATAGACCAGTGACGGCGAACCTTTTAGAGACCAAGTGCCCAAACTGCAACCCCAAACGCACTTATTTATAGCAAAGTGCCAGGGCTGCATCAGCATTTGGTGCCCTCGGGGGATGGGGGGGTGGGCCTGGCCCACTAGGTGGGCATAGCTGCAGTGGTCACAGCAGACTGGGTGAGCATGGCCAGGGCCAGCCCTTCGCCATCTCCAGGGCATTCCCGGGGGCCAATGCCGCTTGCTCGCTCACTTCCTGCCCTGTTGCATCCAAATGCCACGTGCTCGCTACTCTGGCGAACTTTGTTGGGGCAATGACGCGCATGCCCACAGAGAGGGCTCTGAGTGCCACCCCTGGCATGCGTGCCATAGGTTCGCCACCACTGCCTTAGACAAATTGCCCCTCCAGGAGCCCAGACAGATACTTTATTTTAGCTAGAATTAAAAACGAGACAAAATCCAATACCAGGAAGGCAAAAGGGGTATAAATCAAAAATGACACTGGGGGGGGGGCACCCAGTCCAGTGCAGCTGTGTAAGAGAGCCAGAGCAGCTGCACATTACGAGCCCTGCTAAGCAAACGTTCATCATTTCCGAAGACGAGAACAGCGGTTTAATGGGAAAGAGAGCCAGTGGACAAATTAGAGGCGTCTTTTTCTCTCCATTCAACGCCCAAAGCCCAATCCACAGGAGACTGCGAGGGTTATCAGAGGCACCTACTCCAACCTAAGCCTCATTCAGCTTAGTTCCTGGGGAAGGAGGGACAAAAAAGATTTTAGAAGTCTGGATTGGTGTCAGTGCTGCTAACATCGAATGTTCTTGCTTGACAAGAGATGAAGAAGTAGCTATTTCATATGTTAAACTTGTGTATTGCTTTAAGACGTGTGGATTGCTTTAGTTTAAAGTTGGGAGGAGGGAAGAGTAGGAGAGAGGCCATTTGTCTCTCTAAAGAAGATAAGGCTTTGGCGGTCCTTCTAACGGAAGGGAAACTGATTCTTTAAATTAATTGGAGAATATGATTAATGACAAAATTAGAAAGGTGGAGAATTGTGTTTTAATATATTGTGCAAGGGGGGGGGGGGCGCGGAGATTTCAGATTCCAGCTTCCTTTGAGCAAGCATTTGCCGGTGTGTTAGGCTAATAAAGGACTTTTAAGGTAAACAATGCCTCACAGTCACTTGAAAAGCCCATACGTTGGAAACTTGAAAATTGGAGAGAGAGAGAGAGAGAGTGTGTGTGTGTGTGTGTGTGTGTGTGTGTGTGTGTGTGTTAACTTTTGGTTTCCAAGTAAGTAAAAAGCACCAATGTGTTTGGTTACAGGTCTCCAACGGGGCAGGGAACATGGCTGTTTCCTTGGTGGCTGACGAAAACCCCTTCTCCCAGGCAGCCTTGCTTTCCGACGATTGCTTCATTCTGGACCACGGCACAGATGGCAAAATTTTTGTCTGGAAAGGTACATCCAGAAATGAAAGCCAATCGTGTATCGATCAATCCATCGATCAGAATAGAGCTGGAAGGGATCCCTGGAGGTCTTCTAGTCCAACCCCCTGCTCAGGCAGGAGACCTGCTTAGACCATTTCAATCAATCAATCAGAATAGAGCTGGGAGGGACCCTGGAGGTCTTCTAGTCCAACCCCCTGCTCAGTCAGGAGACCCCATACCATTCCAGACAAATGGCTGTCCAGTCTCTTCTTAAAAAACCTCCAGTGATGGAGCACCCACAACTTCTGGAGGCAAGATGTTCCATTGGTTAATTGTCCTCACTGTCACATCTCTCAGAATAACAGAATTGGGAGGGACCTTGGAGGTCTTCTAGACCAACCCCTCTGCTCAGACAGGAGATCCTATACCATTTCAGACAAATGGCTGTCCAGTCTCGTCTGAAAAGCCTCCAATGTTGGAGCATTCACAACTTCTGAAGGCAAGGGAAGGGTGTACAACAACTCGCCACTAAACAAAGGTTTGTGAGAGCGGGCCTGTAGTGTAGGATAAGGAAGCCCACTGCGTCATAAACCCAGATAATTCAGTTTATAAACTTGGGTTTAAAGCTTGGGACGTTGCATATACCTGGACACTGATGGTTAGTCAATACTCTACAATGGAAAGGCTACAAAGAATGTAGCTAATCAACTCTTTACCTCTTCTTAAACTAAAACATCCCACTTTTCTTTAGACAAATTCTAACTCTGGGCCTTCTTAGTGGCAGCCCATCAACCTTAGATAAAAGCCAAGAAAGAATTAAGTTATTCGCGTGTTTGAGTAAATCACAGTATAACTATTTTTAGACCCGTTATGTACTATTGGACTAGAAGACCTCCACGGTCCCTTCCAACTCTCTTGTTCTGTTCTGTTCTGTTCTGTTCTGTTCTGTTCTGTAAGGGGAAGGGAATAAGTTAGATTTTTGATGTATCTTTCAGCATTCAGCCAGTATGGATTTTTTCTCGTGTTTAACATTAGATATATTTAATATTTGGGTTTTTCTCTCTTTGTTTTTTTTGAACACACATTTTTTTTTCTTTTTGTTCTTAGATGTTGGATGTTTGTTAGTCTGTTTTTCCACCCCTTCTTTTGTTTTGTATTTTATCTTTGGTAATAAAAGAATAAACAAACATGTCTTTTTTAAAAAAAAAATAATAATCACAGAATGATTTGAGCTACCTTAAGAGCTGGCAGGGGACCGATGTTTTAAGTCTGGTGTGGGAGAGCTACATCTGGATTTGAGCTCTCCAGATGTCCTTGAGGATTCTCACCTGGAGAGATAAAACTTCCTATTTGGCAACAAAAACTTTGCCGCCTGGATAAAAAAAATGCCTATCTCTTTTTCCTCCCTTCTTAATAACAGGGAGAAATGCTAACACAGAAGAAAGGAAAGCTGCTCTTAAAACTGCTTCTGAGTTTATCAGCAAGATGAATTATCCAAGACATACACAGGTAAGCTGATGGAAGGGAAATTATCTATAGGTCACCTTCCTTGGGAAAGTGAAATTTAGAATCTATGGAAAACTGTTGGGGCGGGGCGGAAATGCTTGCCTCTTCGGATCCTGTGTGTGAATCCAACTATCAAGCGACCCCAAGAGAAATCAGAAAATCCAAACAGTTCAAATGGGTATAAAGGCTTATCGCGAGCTGAAGCCCTCTACAAGAATCTGAGCTACTAACGGTACAAGCAAATTGGCGGTGGACAAAGGAATTCAAGGAGGGCTGGACTCTCATGGACACGAAGGGACTTGAGACTGATGGCTTAGCCTGGTCATCTCCTACGCCAGCAGGGAATTCCAGAATTTAGAGGCTAGATTGAGAAGTAAATCAAATGTCAGAAGTTGGCAATGACAAAACATCTTCCTTATTGTTGGAGGTAGGCATAGAGTCATGGAGTGTCAGAAGCCAAGGGTTTAGCTTGGACCTATAGTTGGACCATAAGAAAGGCCGAGCGCCAAAGAATTGAAGCCTTTGAACTCTGGTGCTGGAGAAGACTCCTGCGAGTCCCTTGCACTGCAAGGCGATCAAACCAGTTGGTCCTAGAGGAGATCAACCCTGATTGCTCTTTAGAAGGCCAGATCCTGAAGTTGAAACTCAAATACTTTGGCCACCTAATGAGAAGGAAGGACTCGCTGGAGAAGAGCATCATGCTGGGAAAGGTTGAGGGCAAGAGAAGAAGGGGACGACAGAGAATGAGGTGGCTGGATGGAGCCACTGAAGCAGTAGGCGTGAGCCTAAATGGACTCCAGAAGATGGTGGAGGACAGGAAGGCCTGGAGGAACGTTGTCCATGGGGTCGCGATGGGTCGGAGATGACTTCGCAGCTAACAACAACCAAAGAGAATATTTGTAGCCCTCCTTGGCGCCCTCTGAAACTGGTTGTTTTCTTGCAGACATTTCATTACCCAGCTAGGTAACATCATCAGGATGGTCCCACCAAGAGAGGCAGTGCAAGTCACTTGTCTATCAAATGAGAGCAAACCCTTGACTCTTAGGGTCTTCTTTCCTTTTAGGTCCAAGTCCTCCCGGAGGGTGGGGAGACCCCTCTGTTCAAGCAGTTCTTCAAGAACTGGCGCGACAGAGACCAGACGGAAGGGCTGGGCGTGGCCTATGTCTCTGGCCAGGTGGCCAAAATTGAGCAAATACCTTTCGATGCGGCCACACTGCACACCTCCCCAACAATGGCAGCCCAACACGGGATGGAAGATGATGGCACTGGGGAAAAAGAGGTAAGGAAATCTAGGAAGCTGGCGGAGCAGAGTAGCTACTCTTTGGGCTAAAGAGTTGGGCGTATCGGTCAACAGCCTGGATCTCAGGAACCCAAAAAATAAAAACGGAAGTAGGAAAAAAATAATAAAAGCAGGAAATTTAACAAGCCAGTTGGATGGACGGACGCCATGATCTACGTCTATCCAGGTTTGCAAACCACAGTGGACCAACGTCTACGGAGGTTCTCAACTCTCCAGACTGCCCACCTTGGTGGTCCCCAAGGTGCTTTTTCGAAAGGCAACCGGACTTGCTTAAACATTTAAGAACATTTCGCTTCTCGTTCAAGAAGCTTCTTCGGTTCACCGTAAGCTGAACGGCGAACTGAAGGAGCTTCTTGGATGAGAAGCGAAACCTTTTCGAGGAAAAAAACCAAAACCAAAACCAAGGAAGTCCAGTTGCCTTTTGAAAAGCGCCTTCGGGACTACAATGGGCGAGTTTGCAGAACGCGCAAATGCCAAACAAGCCGCATTATGGCTCAGATGCGCGCGTTCTGCTCAATCTAACACCAGCCTATAAAAGAGAATACCTGTGGGTGAGGATTGAACTGTGGGGTCCTTGGTGCTCTCTGAGCTTGGCGGTTTTCTTGCAGAAGTTCCGTGACCCAAACTAGGGAACCTCATCACTTCTCATGAGCACTGATGATGTTCCCTAGTTTGGGTCATGAAACGTCTGCAAGAAAACCGCCAAGCTCAGAGAGCGCCAAGGACCCCTGATATCAAGCTGTTCGCTGAGATGCAGGACGCTCATAAGTTGGCCACGACAGGAAAAGAGAGAGAGGGGCTTACAGTCCATCTCCCGACCAGTTCCCAATTAGGTGCATTGGAACTACATTTCCCAGAATTCCAAGTCAGGCTAGGCTAGCCCCTTAGTAGAACCGTTGAGGAGTCCTCCTTAGCTTCTGAGTTTCTCCACCAGGCGACACTATGGGGCAGCGTATTAAAGAGTATGAACCAAACGTCGCGGTGGTGAGGGCAGAGTAGGGAAAGGGCTTATGCCCTGCACATTTGAAAAGCAGCTGATTCCATGCAATTATTTCCATCCATTTATATCTCTGCTGGAGCTACTTCAGTAAGGTTCAGAAGCGGAAATGGCTGGGGTTTAATACTCAGGACTAGGCAGTGGGACACAGTGATGGCGTTGGACGTCCATCTGAGAAGTTCAGATTCCTGTCCCTCCTCAACCATGGAAGCTTCCTGGAAGACTTTGGCCAATGCTGTCTGTCTCTGTCTCTCTCTCTTTTTCTCTTTCTCTCTTTCTCTGTCTGTCTCTGTCTCTTTTTCTCTTTCTCTTTATCTCTGTCTCTTTCTCTGCCTCTGCCTCTTTCTTTCTTTCTTTCTTTCTTTCTTTCTTTCTTTCTTTCTTTCTTTCTTTCTTTCTTTCTTTCTTTCTTTCTTTCTTTCTTTCTTTCTTTCTTTCTAACAAAACCTCCAAAGGGTGTGTGCTGCTTGTCAACAGGCTTACAAAACACACAACAACAGCTCCCCCCCCCACACACACACCCTCCACCCCCGGCCGCCGTTTTCTCCATTTTCTGCTTCTCCAGCTAACCTGGCCTTATTCTTCTCCCTTTCTCCTCTTTCTGCAGATCTGGAGAGTAGAAGGCTCTGCTAAAGTTCCTGTAGATCCTGCAACGTACGGCCAGTTCTACGGCGGAGACAGTTATATCATCTTGTACAATTACAGACACGGGAGCAAGCAGGGAAAGATCATTTATACCTGGTAAGACAAGCTTCTACTTGAAGTACGGCCAAGGGAGAATAACAAAGCTTCCCAGCTCATCTTGACCAATTTTTTTCCCCGTTTCAGGACACACTAATTGGTCCCTGGACTCTTGCCCGCTCCCTTTTCCCCCCCCCCCCCTCGCTGCTAATGAAAAAGTAAAATTGGCCGGCTTTATTTCCAAAAATGCCTCTGCAGCAGCCCTTCTTTAAAAAATAATAAAAAAAATTCTTAGAAAAGGATAATAATAACCAAAAAAAAGACGGTCGGTGTTGTAACGTTGAGGCTTCGTTTAGGAGTGTGTCTCACCAGCTCAAGGAAGAAAAAGGAAAAAAAAAAAAGCACATATGCAAACACGATTTTAGTGACCCGCACGGACTAGCTAACCTTTATCGCCTTCAGAGCAAGAATTAGAATTACTCAAACCCGTTTTGTAAGAGAGTCACCCTCTTACCCATGCTTTTCCAAAAGACAATTTGACTTCCTTGGGTGGTGGTTGTTGTTTCTGCCTTGAAAATGTTTCTCTTCTCATCCAAGAAGCTCCTTCGGGAAGGGAAACGTTTTCCAAGGAAAAACGAGGACGAGAACATCCAGTTGCCTTTGGGAAAAGTGTCTTTGGGACAACAGCCTTGACGATGGAGAATCTCCGTAAACATTTACCCATTTGCAAAACTTTTTTCTTCTTCTTCTTCTTCCCAGGCAGGGTGCAGATTCCACTCAAGATGAGATCACCACCTCGGCTTTTCTTACTGTCCAGCTGGACGAACAGCTGGGAGGCACAGCTGTGCAGGTAACCACCAAGCTCAGAGAGCAACCAAGGACCTCTCAGATCCTTCCTCCGTTTGATAAATGTGCATTTCCACCATTTTCATGACCTCCTGATCCCCAAACCTTTCTTATCTTGCAGACTGACCCTGTTATTTATTTATTTTTTCTTCTTCTTTGGTAGAAACGAGTGGTCCAGGGCAAAGAGCCCCCTCACCTCATGAGCATCTTTGATGGGAAACCACTCATCATATTCCAAGGTGGCACCTCCAGAGAAGGTGGTCAGACCAGCCCGGCGCCAACACGTCTCTTCCAAGTCCGTTCCAGCACATCTGGGGCAACCCGGGCCATTGAGGTACATGACTTAAAATATGGAATTTGGGGACAAGACAGACCAGTGACCAATAAAACTGAGCCCAAATGGCACCCACCTTGCCTCTTGGTAGGAGTTAATCCCAGGATATGTGTCAGATCTGCCATTACTTACACCTCTCAATAGAAACGAACCCCAGCTCCCTTTGTTGAGAAAGGTAAAGTGTCACGTTTCCGACGTCTGGGCTTTTCAAGTGACTCTGAGGCATTGTTTCCCGTAAAAGTCCTTTATTTAGCCTCATACACCGGCAAATGCTTGCTCGAAGGAAGCTGGCATCTGAAATCTCCGCCCCCTTGCACAATAGATTAAAACGCAATTCTCCACCTTTCTAATTCTGTCATTAATCATATTCTCCAATTAATGTAAAGACCCACCAAGGTCTTATCTTCTCTAGTTAGAGATGGCCTTGAAGGTGCAATCCTACTCGTCCCCCCTCCCAACCTTAAACTGAACCTCTTAAAGCAATACACAAGTTTAACATATGAAATGGCTGCTTCTTCATCTCTTGTCAACCAAGAACATTTGATATTAGCAGCATTGACATAAAGCCAGGGCTGAGAATCGCATGGCAAAATCCCTACGTTCTACTTTTCCCTCCCTTAACTATAGCTCATTGCCCATCCCAGTGTCAGGAATCAAGTTCACACAGAATGTTTTCATAACAGTCACTCCAAGCGTAGTTTGGTAGGTAACTGCCTCCCTCCAGCTGAGTGACCTTGAGGCAGCCTCTGGAGGATCTACAGAAGTTACTTTCGCTTCCCCCCTTCATTCTGCCTTCCCACAGTTGATGGCAGTCTGTCGCCACATCGCCGCAAAGCACAAGCAAGAGTAAGTGGCAGCTGACACAGCGTCCTCTTCCTATTTTTACAGATCAGCCCGGCTGCTAAAGAACTGAATTCCAACGACGTCTTTGTCTTGAAGACCCCAACTACTGCTTATGTCTGGGTGGGCCAGGGAGCCAGCAACACCGAAAAATCAGCAGCTCAGGAGCTATTGAAAATTTTAGGAGTGCAGGCAACTCAGGTTGCTGAAGGCCGAGAGCCAGGTTTGAAATGCATGTCTGAAATTAAAAGTCGGGTTTACACCTCAGGCTAAAGAGAAGGTGGTTTTTTTCAGTTCTGGTTCAGCATAATGTGTGAATCCACTTCCAATGGGTGGGGGGGGGGGGAGGGAGGAAAGGACAAACCAGGTCCCTGGGGCTTGTTAACAAACTACAGCTTAAAACATGATGCTGGGGAAAGGTGATCATTTTTATGCTGTGCTATGTTGAGTTGGATCCCATTGGCTCTTGGGGAACCCCGACATTTTCTGTCCACTTTAAGACCACTTTAAAAGCTGGCCTGTTACCTACCGCATGTCCCAAATATATTTTTTGAAAAGGCAACTGGGACTTCCTTTGGTTTTTTTCCTTGAAGACACCTCGCTTCTCATCCAAGAGAATTGCAGAAGCTCCTCGGATGAGAAGTGACATGTCCTCAAAGAAAAATAAAGGAAATCTAGCTGCCTCTTCAAAAACACCTTTGGGACAACCATGACCTGGATGAATGAGACTCTACGTAGACGTTTTCCTACTGCATGATGTTTGCATTGCCTACAAGGCTCCAATTCCACCTGTCTCCAATTCCACACACGTTGATTGACACTGATCTTTTACTCCAAGTCCACCTTTCTCTTGAGTTGTCCTCAACACCACGAAAGGAAGCATTGACCAAAAAGCTTCCCTCAGGCTCCGGGTCTCTTTTGCAGAAAGTTTCTGGGAAGCTCTCGGCGGAAGGGCTGCATACCGCACCTCCCCACGGCTGAAGGATAAAAAGATGGATGCTCACCCCCCTCGCCTCTTTGCCTGCTCCAACAAGAGTGGACGCTTCACTGTGAGTAGCTGAAGCCTAGCTTGGTTGGCAGGTTAACACACATCCTTAACAACCAGTTAACAACATAGCTTAACACCCATGGGGCTAACTCAGGGGTCTTCATACTTGGCCCTTTGATGACTTGTGGACTTCAACTGCCAGAATTTCTCAGCCAGGCGTGCCTGGCTGAGGAATTCTGGGAGTTGAAGTCCAAAAGTCATGAAGGGGCCATAGTTCCCCCATGCTGGCTGAAGAATTCTTGGAGTTGAAGTCCACAAGTCATTTAGGGCCAAGATTTGAAGACCCCTGGGCTAACTCAACAAACCCAGTGATTCCTGTAACAACTGTAAGCAAGAGAGGTTGTAGAAGGGGGCAAAACTCATTTAACAACTGTCTCGCTTAGCAATAAAAAATTGGGGGGGGCTCAATGGTGGTCGTAAGGCAAGGAATATCAGTACTAGCTCCAATTTTTTTTTTTTAAAAAATGAGTCTTTAAATAATGGCGGCCCCTTTCTCAGAAGCCTTTGGTCATTAAAGGAGACGACACGTTGAATGGGACAGAGGCTTCTCTGTGTCCACTGGAGCTGGATGGCCAATAGATTTAAAATAATAAATAATGATGATGATAATCATAATAATTGGTACTTGATAATCAATATAAATCAGTGAAAACTTTTGAGAATTCAGAGATGGACCAATTTTCAACTATCTAGTTCATGTCAGAGAACTAAATCGCCTTAACCTTATTGTTTTAAAGACATTTTTCCATTTCAAACTTCTTAGATTGAAGAAGTACCCGGAGAGTTGACTCAAGATGACTTGGCAACAGATGACGTAATGCTTTTAGACACCTGGGACCAAGTAAGTACCTCAACTCATTAATAAATGGAATTATCTCTGCTCTGTATGGTAAATAATCATCTGTATCACATCAAAGGGCCGTGATGTTGCCTTGATTGAGTTTGCTTGCCTTTTCCTAAGGGGCTGTTAGTCCTCAGAAAAAGACCAAGACTTTTTTCTAGATCTGTCAAAGGTCGAACCAGCAATCAGAGAAAAAATAATAATACCATTTTCATTAAACATTTATTTTTTTTAAAAAATAAAATCTTAGTAACCCAACAGCCGATAAATGTCTGTTTCTGTTTTTAAGTGTACAATTGATTTATTGTTGTTAGCTTTTTAAAAATTAATTACAAACGGGTTTCTAAAACTCATAAAATAATCATTTACGAAGTTCTTCAACAGCACAATAAATAGACTCAAATAGGCCAGTGATTCTCAACCTTAATGACTTGAAGAAGGGTGGACTTCAACTCCCAGAATTCCCCAGCCAGCACAGCTGGTTGAGGAATTCTGGGAGTTGAAGTCCAGCCATCTTCAAGTTGTTCAAGTTGAAAAACATTGACTTAAGTCCATTCTTTGCCAGGACTAAACTGAAATTTAGTGCAGTCCTATCAGAGCTCAATTAAAGGGCAGCTCTAAACTTGTGGACTTCAACTCCCAGAATTCCTCAGCCAGGCACACTGGCTGAGGAATTCTGGGAGTTGAAGTCCACAAGTCATAAAAGGGCCAAGTTGGAATACCCCTGCCCTAGATCCTAACCTAAGATTTGCTCCTTCTACTACTAATCAGAAGGGAAAGTGTGGGACTCTCCAAGGTCCTGAAACTGTTGTCCAGCACTCTTTTCTTGAACCCTTCCCATCATGCCTACCTTGATGGGCAGAATAAGGTGGAGTTGATGCATGTGGAGAAGTGAACATCTCTGGTGGCCATGACACACGAAGTGAGAAAGTTAATTTGGCTTTTTCTTCAAAGGTCTTTGTGTGGGTTGGGAAAGATGCCCATGAAGAGGAGAAGACAGAATCCCAAACATCAGGTGAGTTGATCATTCCTCAATCTTTTATATCATCCAGCTCTTTGTTGGCAGCTCAGCATCTCAGCGTTCTCCGAGCTGC
>JAKJMR010000130.1:120807-134247 GCA_024449315.1 Daboia siamensis | reverse complement strand
GAAGGGAATTAGATTTGTGGAATAGAGGAAAAGGTGGAGGACTGGGGGAGGTCGTTGGTGCTCCCTGAGTTGGGTTGCTGCCCCCCCCCCGCCGCCGCCTTTGTGCAAAAGTAATAGATCCCCCACCACCACCACCCCACGCCCTCGGAATGAGTCTCTGTCCCGCCGCTCTCCTTGGTCCTTGCCTGGCAACGTGTCGGAGCCCACCGATTCCTCTGGCTTCTTCAGAGGCACCGACATGCTTGGCCCCGCTCTGGTCGCTCCGGAGGCGCTCAAGGAAAGCCCACCCGCCCGTCCCTTCTGGCAGCCCCACCCCGGCTGTGGACGCGCCGTGGGCGGCGGTTGCTGGGTTGCCAACGCTCGAGTCTTGGCGTTCCTCGCCTCTCTCTTCCCCCAGCCGGCTTCAGCCTGCGCCTTTACGCGCGGAGGGCTCTCCAAGCGCGCCCGACGCCCATTCCCCGCTTTGGCGACCGGCCGAAGTGAGGTGAAAGCCCGCGGCGGAGAGAACGATTGTAGCTCGGGGTTGAACTGCGGGGTCCTTGGCTGTGGCTGAGCTGGCTTGTTTTCTTTCAGACGTTTCATTAGCCGGCTAGGGAACATCTTCAGTGTTCGAAGGGAAAGGGATTTGTGGAGAGGAGGAGCAGGATTGTGGGGTCCCTAGTGCTCTCTGAGCTTGATGGTTTTCTTGCAGCTATTTCATGACCCAACTAGGTCACCTCGTCAGTGCTGGAAGCCAACCTCATTGCCCTTCCAGCACTGATGACGTTACCTAGCTGGGTCATGAAACATCTGCAAGAAAGCAACCAAGTTCAGAGAGCACCAAGGATTGCTCAACCCCGTGGTGTTTGGCAGCAGACTCAGGAGTCCCCAGTGGTGCCCTGGCACAAATGAGCAACTGGTAAATTGCATGCCAAAGGTGCCATTCTGGAAAAACCAGTATAAGTCCTTATGGAAGAGTGTCACAGACCAGGATTAGGAACAGGGTGGTGCTGGCGCTAAGCCAGTCTCCGGTTCGTTGTTTAGGCTTAGCATGGGAATCCAGGAACGGTGGCTTCCCATCGCTTAAGTCGTGGCATCAACATTGTTGATTGAGACTTCTATGGTGACCCGGGGGTTGAGGTACTGTGAAGGACCTCTTTTTAACAGAATAATAACAGAGTTGGAAGGGGCCTTGGAGGTCTTCTAGTCCAACCCCCTGCTCAGGCAAGTGGCTGTCCAATCTCTTTCTTAAAAACTTTCAGTATTGGAGCACTCACAACTTCTGGAGGCAGGTTGTTCCACTGGTTAATTGTTCTCACTGTCAGGAAATTTCTCCTTACTTCCAGGTTGCTTCTCTCCTTGTTTAGTTTCTATCCGTGGCTTCTTCTCCTGCCTTCAGGTGATCATATTTTGCGACCTTCGGACAGGCGGTGTCAAAACGGGAAAGCCAGATCGACTTACCAATTTAACAACCGCAGCCATTCCCTTAGCAAACATAGCGAGGAAAGTTGTAAAATGGGGCAAACATCGCTTAACAAATGTCTCACTTAGCAAACTAAATTCCGGGGTCAATTGTGGTCGTGCGTTGAGGACTACACCTGCATTTAATGCAAGCACCAACCCAACGGAGGGAGGGAAGGAATGTCCAAAATGGTGGCTTTTTCTGTTGTTGAGTCAAGTGCTTCTCTGCGTGGAAAGTTGAGTCGCCTTCGGGCAAGAGTGGAAAATAAATAGATCTTGTACGACAGGGGTCCCCAATCCCTGCACTGTGGCTTATTCAGAACCGGGCCGCACAACGGTGGGCCAGCGTACCCATGAGCAGCTTGATTTACCAAAGTTGAGTTGTGTGTGCATATGTGTGTGAGCCTCTCAAGGCTTGTGCAAGTGGAGCTGAGCCTGGGCGCACCGTCCCACGACTCATGTGGCTCGCTTCCCCTCTCTCCCCCAACCCCAGCCGGGCCACCGAGCCGCAAAGCCGGGGACTGCTGTAGCACAGGCACCTCTGTGTAACACGCACGCACGCTTTTATTCCAAGGGCTCGGAGAAGGAAAGCAGCGTGGTGGCCTCTTTCTCTCTCTTTTTTCCTCCTCATCCCAACTACTGCTTCAGAGAGGTAAAACCGGGCAATATGTCCAAAGGAAGAGGGAAGATGATGGTGGAGTTCTTCTCCGCGGCAATGGTGGTCAGAGTTTGCAGGTAGCGAAGCTGCAGCGCCGCCGGGTTCTCGCAGATGATGGCTGCGGCCCTCTGCAGAGCCCGCGAGGCGTTCATTTCGCCCTCCGCCGCAATCACCTGGAAGGCAGGAGGCCAAATGAAAAAGCAGGTTGAGTGAGGTTTGTGGCCCTGGTTTCCCGAACCCAGGGGTAGGCAACCTGGGCTCTTTTATGACTCATGGACTTCAACTCCCAGAATTCCTGAGTCTGACTCAGGAATTCTGGGAGTTGAAATCCATGAGTCATAAAAGAGCCCAGGTTGCCTACCCCTGCCCTAACCGCTTTGTTGAACCAGCCACAGTTGGCTGGGTTTGCTGCCACCACCCAGCCTGGATGCCCAAGTCCCGATGGGTGGTTGAGTGAAAACCCACCCCCTTATTCAGCCCAAATTTTGAATCTGAATTCTTGCCCCCTCTTCCTTCTGTTCTCCCAAATCTGAGCACCGCTTTGCAGGGGGGAGAGATCAACATCTGGATCCCCTAGGAGGCATTTGTTTAATTGATTTTTATCCTGCTTTTATTACTGCTTATAAGAAGTAAGACAGCAAACGTGTCTTAAATCCTTCTTCTCGTCTTTTTTTCCCCCCACACGAGAACAAACTTGTGGTTGAGCGGAAAAAGAGCCCTCGGCACAAAGTCACCCGGCTGGCTTTCATGCCTTAAGGTGGGACTAGAACTCACCGTCTCCTGGTGATTGGCCCAAAGTCACCCAGCCGGCTTTCACGTCTAAGAGGGGACTAGAACTCACCATCTCCTAGTGATGGGCCCAAAGTCACCCAGCTGGCCCCCATTTCTAGACCCGCCCCAAAAAAGCAAATAAGCATCGTATCCCACCTTGGCCCTGGCTTCCCGAGCAGCTTCGGCTTCAGCCGCCATGGCTCTTTGAAGCTGGTAGGGTAACTTGACATCCTTGATCTCCACAAGCTCTACTTTTATGCCCCAGTCATCCGTGGCCTTGTCCAGAGTGATCTGAAAGAAAGAAAGAAAGAAAGAAAGAAAGAAAGAAAGAAAGAAAGAAAGAAAGAAAGAAAGAAAGAAAGAAAGAAAGAAAGAAAGAGAGAGAGAGAAAGAAAGAAAGAAAGAAAGAAAGAAAGAAAGAAAGAAAGAAAGAGAGAGAGAGAAAGAAAGAAAGAAAGAAAGAAAGAAAGAGAGAGAGAGAGAGAGAGAGAGAGAAAGAAAGAAAGAAAGAAAGAAAGAAAGAAAGAAAGAAAGAAAGAAAGAAAGAAAGACAGTTCCCTGTCTTTTTCACACACTTACGACCATTACAGCATCCCTGTGGACATGTGACCGAAATTCAGCCGCTTTGCAATTGACCATCTGGAGCTTGGCCAATGAGGAAGCCAGATTCTCTTAACAGCCGTGTGACTAACTGAATGGCTGCAGCGATTCACAAGAAAGGTCGTAAAATGAGGGCGAAGCTCGCTGAGCAACCGTCTGGATTAACAGCATCAATTTTGGGTTCAGCTGCGATCTTTTGTCAAGGACCCCTGGTAATTTGGGAATTAGCCGGCCGCTGAAAGTCATTGATTGAGAAGGAGAGCGGCCATAGAAAATGAATAAGTAATTTTTTACAAAGAAACAACAGCAACAACCCCCAAACAACCAGCCAGAACCTTTAGAGGATTTCTTAACTGGGGATTGGCGTTACGTGTTGTGAGCATAGCTTCCCTTGCCCGTGATGACACGCATGGCGTCAGGGGAAACGTTTTGCATGGTTTGATCCCCGCAGGCTGAGACTTGCAGCTGTTGCATTCCTGCCACCAACCTGTCTCAGCAAATAAGTCAAAGGATTGATTTGCCGCGCAGTGGGGGCTTTCTCACACCTGCATGCTCTGGGCGATCTCCTCTCGGTCGGAGAGAATCTGAGCCAGGTCTTTGGTCCCCAAGATGTTCCTCAAGGTGGTTTGAGCCAGGAGCCGAGTGGCCGGGTCCGTGTAAAGCACGTTGATGACGGAAAGAATAGCATTCCAAACCCGGTAATAAACGACGCCGTCCACCACGATCGTCACTGAATCTTTGGTAAGAATCTAGAAGAGGAGAGCGATGGAAAGCGAGCCAAAAGCAAACGCATATTTGCACCAAAAGGCAAGGCCCATGCTTCTTTGCCAGCAAGAACCTAGCCTTCCCCAAATCTGTGAAAATTGCACTTAAAAAAAAAAAAGTACAGACAATCCTCGACTTGCAACACATTTAGCGACCAAAGTTCCAACGGCAGCAAATATATATATATATATATATATATATATATATATATGTATGTATGTATGTGACTGGTTTTCACATTTACGACCGTTGCAGCATCCCCACCTGACCCAAATTGGGAACTTGGCCTCCTGGTTCCTATTTATGATGGTTGCACAATCCCCGGGGATCACCCGATCGAAATTCAGAAGCTTGGCAACTGACTCACACTTATGACGGTCGCAGGTTCCCGGAGTCACGTGACATCCCCTTTTGCAACCGCCTGACAGCCAAAGTCAATGGGGTTAGCCAGGCTCACTTAACCGCCGTGTGACTAACTTAACAGCTGCATTGCTCCACTTAACGATGGTGCGAATGGGGGCAAACTCCCTTGACAAGCATCTCGCTTAGCAACAGAAATTTTGGGCTGTTGTGATCATCAGTTGGGGACTGCCGGTAGAGCGCTTACTTCTTGAGGAGCTATATCGAACGATATCGTCCGCATATCCACTTTGACCGCATAATCCAGGAGAGGCAAAATGAAGTAGACTCCTGCAGGAAAAGAAAAGTTAGGATCTTTTAGAGAAGTTTGGAAGAACAAGACGGGAAGTGAGCAGGCAAAATGCAACAGCAACAATGCAACAATTAGAAAGCCTCAAAGGGGCTTTTTCAAAAGGCAACCGGACTATTATTTTTTTTCCCCTACCCCTTGCGGAGGAAAAAGATTTTTTGCTTCTCATCCAAAAAGCTTCATTGGTTCTGATAGGATGTTTGGAGTGCGAGGGGGCGGGGGGGAGAATTAGGTTTCTTTGCAGTCATCTGGCCATTAGCCCTCTCAGTCTCTCTCCGCCGATGACCAAAATTATCTTCATCCTCAGGGGAAATCCATCCCATCCCTTTCTTTTCTTCCTTCCACCCAACCATGTGTCGCGTTCATTCATCCATCAGTTTCTCTCTCCATCCATTCATCCACCTCTCTTATCCATCCATCCATCATCCATCTCTCTCATCCAGCCATCCATCCCATTCATCCATCACTTTCTCCATCCATCCATCCATCCTCTCATCCACCCATTATCCATTCATCCATCACTTTCTCCATCTATCATCCATCTCCCTCATCCATCTTTCCATCTCATCCATTCATCCATCATCAACTTCTCTTTATCATCCATCCATCTCTCTCCATCCATCTCTCCCTCCCTCCCTCCCATCCATCTCTCATTCATTCATCCGTCAATTTTCCATCCGTCCATCCATCTCTCTCATTCATTCATCCGTCAATTTCTCTACCCATCCACCCACATGTCAGTTAAAAAAAAAAACAACTGGGTATTTTCACTTCACTTTCTTGCTTATCCTGTTCGCACTTGGAACCTAGGCAGTTGCCAAGCCCTGCAGTTTGTTATGCAACACATTCCTTCCAAACAATCACAGACCTAAAGGACTTCCTTTTGGGGGGGGGGGGGAGGGGGAAGAAGTATCTTACCAGGACCTTTGGACCCTCCTTTTCGTATATGGCCCAGCCTAAAAATGACCACTCGTTCATATTGCATAACAACCTACAATGGAAAGATACACATTTTCACTCCCTGCTTTTCTGGCCCTCTTAGTGCAGCTTTTATACTGTTCGACCCAGCCTGCTGTGTACGGTATAGCAGAATAAAGTTGGGAGGGAGAAGAGAGAGAGAGAAGGAAGGAAGGAGAAAGAGAGAGAAGGAAGGAAGGAAGGAAGGAAGGAAGGAAGGAAGGAAGGAAGGAAAATAGATCAAATCTTAGGATTCCAAGGCGCTGCCATTACCTCTATGCACATCCAGATGGTTATGGGGAAGGTTAAAATTACAAAAATATACATTAGGATAATGAGGATCCATTCACACGCTCCGTAGTTTTCCTCAAAGTTCTCTGAAAGAAAGAAAAAAAAAAACGAACCTAAACCCGTGAACACCACGCCTATTGTGTTTTGCTTTGAACAACCTCTACGTGCCCGCCCTGACGGCAAGGTTTCAGCGTTCATTCCTGGCTTTCCACCATGCTCAAAGCCCCGGTTAGGAGCCAACGGGCCGGCCACACGAAGCTGGATGAGGGAGAAACAGAAGGATGCAGAAAACAACCTCTCAAACACCCTGGCAAGGCAGCCCCAGCTGAGATTCAACCAGACTAAGGAATGAGATGCTTGCTCTTGAGCCAGGCGGGGCCAGTTCGAAAGAAAATTCCACTCCACTGGGAACATAAAACATGTTTCGCCTCTTTAAACAACGAGGCCGAATTTCCTGTCCCGAATTAGCTGAAAGAAAAAGGAGAAGAGTCGGTAGGCAGAACGGCATGTCCCTCATGCGCATGAGAAGCGATATTATTTAAAACAAGAAAAATAAAGAATTGTGACATCAATGTCCTACTGGTCTTCAGGCTGCTAAGGCCATGGAGGCGTCCATGTTTTCTTCCCTTTGGGTGTGTGTGTGTGTGTGTGTGTGTGGTTTTGAGCCATCCTTGTCTCCCGCAGGCAAGCCCTTGCAGTTTACTCGGCCAGATCTCCGACGTGCTTTGCCGTTGCCTGCTTCCTAGGGCAGAGAGAAAGTGGCTGGCCCAAAGGCAAGACTGGAACTCCCGTTCTCTTGGTTTCTAACCCAGGGACTGAAAACCGGTTCTTCACCTTTGCTGTCTCAAATAAAACTATTCATTTCCTGCCTACAAAGTTCTGGCAAGCTTTCCAAGTTTCTCTCCCCCCCACCCCACCCCACCCCCGCCACCATTCCACTCTCCATGCCAAGCGTTGCTTCTTCCCGTTTCATGGAAAAAGCCCACAATCCACTGAGCTCTTGTGACATGCTAACATAGCCTTAGCCGTGGCTACGTTTTGTGCGACACGCTAAACCCAGCAACCTGATTGTTGTTGTGTTTCCCCCCCCCCCCACCTCTCTAGCGTTTATCTGCAAGGGCAGGAAACACCCTGATTGAAATGTCCCCTCCTCGAATTGTGCAGCTTCCTGGCTTTGTCGGCTGTGACTTCTTGTGCATGTCAGTCCTCGGTTTTTTTTTTTTTTTAAAATATAGAATCGCAACCTGCCCCCTATTTTCAGAGGGTGATAACACAGGCGTCAAATTCGGATTGCAGCAGCTCCATTATCTCAGTTACAGTGGTGGAGGGGGGGGGGCACCAGCTTTCCAGGATAAACCACGTTGTAAAAAAGAAGTTGAGACTCCAGAAAGAGTGCAGAGAAGAGCAACAAAGATGATCGGGGGACTGGAGGCCAAAACATATAAGGAACGGTTGCAGCAATTGGGCATGTCTAACGAAGAGAAGGACGAGGGGGGACATGATAGCAGTCTTCCAATATCTCAGGGGCTGCCCCAAAGAAGAGGGAGTCAAGCTCTTCTCTAAAGCACCCGAAGGCAGGAGAAGAAGCAACGGATGGAAACCCATCAAGGAGAGAAGCAACCTGGAACTAAGGAGAAACTTCTTGACAGTTAGAACAATTAACCAGTGGAACTACCTGCCTCCAGAAGCGGTGAATGCTCCAACACTGGACGTTTCTAAGAAGAGACTGGACAATCATTTGTCTGAAATAGTATAGGGTTTCCTGCCTGAGCAGGGGGTTGGACTAGATGACCTCCAAGGTCCCTTCCAACTACTTATTATTATTATTATTATTATTATTATTATTATTATTATTATTATTATTATTATTATTATTATTATTGATGGCGAAGAAGGTGGATGTATCTTTATATTCCCAGGTGCCCTCTGTGCATGCTCAGAGGGTCTGCTTAGCAGCAGTACCCCGGGTCCCAGTGGAACCGGCCAAGGCCAGCTTGCCTGCAAGGCAGACAAAGCCCACTCCTCATTCCCCCTAACGAATTGCCCTCGAGTGGCGGCGCTCTGCACCGGCTCAGGAGCTCGCCGCGCCAATCCGCAGGTCAGGGGCAGCTGCCATTTGGAAAGCGAGCCGGCTAGTCGAGGGCGGCGGGGCGCGGCGGGTCTCACCGTCCAGTTTCAGAGCGTCTGGATTCCTCCGGATGCCCCCTTCCATGCCGCCCGTCAGCCCCAGGGCGCCGTTTCCCAGGTTGGCGGGCGGGACGGGCAGCAACCGAAACGAGCCCCCCCGCGCGTGGGACCCCGGCCGTTGCCGGCTGCGGCTCCGTGGCTCGCGCGGCGGGGATTCCAACCTCTGGGGCGCTCCGCTCTCTCGGCCAAGCCTCTGGGGGCATCCACACGACCCTTCCCGACACGTGGCACTTGGCTCGCTCGGGCTTCTTTCGCAACTTCAGGGATGCCAGTAGCCTGCATGAGCTCCCTCCCCCCCCCTCCCTCTCTCTTCCCATCTCCCTTCCTCCCTTCCTTCCTCCCTTCCTCTCTCTTCCCATCTCCCTTCCTTCTTTCCTTCCTTCCTTCCTCCCTTCCTCTCTCTTCCCATCTCCCTTCCTTCCTTCCTTCCTTCCTTCCAACCTTCCTTCCTTCCAACCATCCTTCCTTCCTTTCTCCCTCCCTCCCTTCCTTTCCTCCCTCCCTCCCTTCCTCCTTCCAACCATCCTTCCTTCCTCCTTCCAACCTACCTACCTTCCTTCCTTCCTTCCTCCCTCCCTCCCTCCCTCTCTCCTGCAGATCTGTAGAGCAGAATGTACCCCAAAGGCTTGCGCATTTTGGGCAAGAGAGAACTCTTCCACAGAGCTTCTCACAAAACACACACATACACACACACACACACACACAAACAAACAAACAAAACAAAACACCATGTATCTAATGAATATAAACTGAAGCTTGGTCCCCCACTCTAGTGTTTCTTTCCTCTGTAAAGCAGCTCCGATATCCCCAGCTCTGTTCAATTACTTGAAAACATCCTTGAGATTCATTTATTTTCCAGGCTGGCCTGACATAAGGAGGAGGAGATAAAATCTAAAACAAGGTTTGGAAATCTCTAGGCAGGGAAAGCGGAGGAGGAAAGGACTCTGCTGTCTCTCAGGGCAGAACAGCGAAGGGCGAGGCTAGCAGATGTTCTGCAGATGTTTTCTGCAGCCTGGAGGTGTCCGACAAAGCTGAGTTAAACCCGCCATCGAAGCTTTTGCTTCCCGGCTTCAAGATCTCGGGAATGAAACCTCCGCAAAGGAAACAACCAAGCTCAGAGAGCGCCAAGGCCTTCAAAATGTCTTCTTTCCAAGAAAAGGTTTGCCAAGGACTCCAGACACAGCAACATGATCAAAGAAAAATTTATTGGAACGTCAGCTGATAAAACAAGGACACTTTAGAATTCAGACACGTTTTTCACTGACTCTTTTTGTTTTGTTTTGTACATTTTATTAAGAGCACTTTTGGTAAACGGGCTTAAAGAAAATGTCGTTTGGTTTTTATTTGGAGCGGGGAGGATACCTTCATTTGGATCCTAGAATTGCGAACTGAGTTAAAATGACCATGAAATTAAAATGGCCGGATCCCACTTGTAATTTCTGAGAGCGTGAAAGATGGTACAATATTTCAGCAGAGGCTCATTTGTTCAGACAACTGAAGTTTTCATCGGACAGGCCTATGATGTTTCTAAAACCAGACCACAGTCCTCTTTCCCTGTTATTAAAACTTAACACACAGTGCGGAATACAGTACGATAATTACAATTAACCACAATGCTATTCAGTGACAATTACCTATAGTCCTGATTTCAACCAGATACCAACTTTACAAAATACACAATGCAAACATACCAATATAAGGGGCTAAAACATCAACGTGGCATATTAGCTAAAAGCTTAAGATTTAGCTCAAACCTTGTACTTAACTTGAAAGGAAGCCTCTGGCATTTATTTATTGGTCTTTCAGATGAACTATTCTAAACTTGCCGAGAACGTGGTAGGAGAGACAGGTCTATGGGGAAGGCCCAAATGTTAAATTAAGCTTCCCTTCAGGTAGCTGTATCACCATGCAGCTGATCACAGACGTCTTAAAATAAATGTCAAGCCTCTTAGCTTTTAGGAAATAATACACTTAAGCTCAGCTAAAGATGCAAAGGCACCAGAGTCATTTCTGGGAACGAGATACCCATCTTTATGGGTTGTTATTTTTCTGAGAAAATAAAATAAATCAAAACCAGGAAATGAAATACCATCATCTTTTAAAAAATGGTTTTAAAAAACAACTCTCTGTTTTCCATATGTAAAAAATGTAGATAGCAAAACCAGATACAGAGAGGCATTGGGTTACATGGATCACTAAGGCAAGGAGTCACTTGTGTGTAACATAATACGTAGCTAACAAGCATATTCTCTCCATAACTACAATCTGTGCGTTGTTACAATCTCTGACAACAAGGCCGCTATGGAAGCTGTCTCCCATGAGAGAAAAGAAAGAAAATATTTTTGTTAAAAAAAAAAAATCAAAAGCCAGACTCTGAACAATTCTTTGACTCTCCCTACAAAGAGGTGCAAGGCACTCAAAAATCTGTCTTTAAATTCCTTACATATAGTTTTATTTTGCATGAAGTTGGTGGGGGGGACATAATTTATGGCTTTGAGGATTAGACAGGCCAGATTATAGGAAGAAGAGAATTATCTTGCAACTAAGAGATAAATTTATAATTGTACTCATAAATGCTGTAAAGAAGACTGGGAACTTTCTTTCTTTCTTTCTTTTCTATTTTTTCTTGCCTGTTCGATTCCTTTCTTCCTGTTCTTCCTTGATATTAGTTTGCATCCGTTTTTGTCCTCCCTTTGGAAAAAGCTTTAATAAAAATTATATAGGTTTTTATAATAAAAGAAATCTCTCTTTAAAAGAAGAGAACGGGGAGAAGCAAAATGGGGAGCCTATATTTGTCCAGGCGGACAACAGACAAGATCCAGCTGATGCAAAATACTTATGAGCTCTACAAAGGATGCAATTTCTCTCCTAGCCAGAGGCTGACTTTTGCTTTTAATCTAGCTTCCCACCGAGAGGCCTGTCCTCTCCTTCACCAACGTGGCTGCCTTCGTTAGTGCCTCATTGCCATAATCCCTTGCAGCATGTCTATGGGCAGGGGGAAGACAATGGTGGAATTCTTCTCGGCCGCAATGGTGGTGAGGGTCTGAAGATAACGGAGTTGGAGGGCGGCGGGAGACTCCGTGATGACAATTGAGGCTTCCTTCAGCGCCCGGGAAGCGTTCATTTCGCCCTCCGCAGCGATGACCTGGAAGGGGGGGAAAATAAAAGTAAAAAGTCCCATATCCAGTAACGTGTCCGGAAGACAAATGGATTCAAGATAGAATGATGTCTGCGGAAAAGACCTTGGGTGACGGAGGAAGAGAGACAGCCAGGGCAACAGTCAGAGAAGAGGCAGTTGAGCCCAGGGAAGGAAAAGAGAGGTGGCAAACATCTCAGTAGGAAGTCCCCCTAGTTTCTTGGGCTGTAAAAATGATGGGGGTGGGGGGGTGGGAAATCTTGTGGCACACGAACCATTCAGAAGGAGGCTTCAGCCCCCCCCCCAACGAAATTGAGCCTTCACGTTTGAGATTGATGGAGCGGGAGTCTGAAACCAACCTTACTCAACCTTGCCAATCAGGGTGGACTCGGCAAAAGGGACCTGGCGACCTCAACAAATGGGCATTTAGGACCTCAGGTACCTTTCCCTGCTGAAATGAAAATTCCAGGGGGAAATAAAAACATCAGGGCCACTAACTCCATGGAAGGTAAACCAAAAAACAAACAAACATCAAAATCCATACAAAGAACAGTTGCTGGCATTGGGTGTGTCTAGTCTAATGAAGAGAAGGACGAGGGGGGACACGATAGCGGTCTTCCAATATCTGAGGGCTGCCCCAAAGAAGAAGGAGGGGGTCAGCCTATTCTCCAAAGCCCCTGAAGGCAGGAAAAGAAGCAACGGATGGAAACTAATCAAGGAGAGAAGCAACCTGGAACTAAGGAGGAATTTCCTGACAGTGAGGACAATTAATCGGTGGAACGACTTGCCTCCAGAAGTTCCATCACTAGAGGTTGTTAAGAAGAGATTGGACAGCCACTTGCCTGAAATGGTATAGGGCTTCCTGCCTGAGCAGGGGATTGAGCTAGGTGACCTCCAAGGTCCCTTCCAACTTTATTGTTATCGTTATCGAAGGTGGAATGCACCTACCCACATTCCACGCTTTTGATGAAGAAACCTCTACATTCTTGTGACTTTTCCTCTTGACTACCCAGACTACTTTTCCCAATTAGCCTATTTAGCAAAGCCTGGGTTTAAAGGTTTAGATTAGAAGGATATGTCATGGAGGAAAATAGCACGTATGGGAAGAGTAGCTCTGGGGTGCTCACATGTCGTCTTCCCAAAGTTTCAGCCCTCTAGATCAGATCTAGCTTTCAGGACTATCTTTTCTTGCTAGTATGTTTGTTTTTCTCACGGGACACCATTTGTGCTTCCTGTCTTCCTCTTGTTTGCGGTGGCGACAACAAGCACACTAAGGCGCTTAACCTTGTGGTTTTCCTGTGCACCTGCAGAGTCACACATATCAAGTAAACCTAAGCCGTTGCATGTTCCAACCGATGAGGAACAGAAAGTCTTTGATGCTCCTAAGACTCGGGATCTCATTTAAATGAAGCTCCAGTCCTATGTAAAATAGCATTTCCAGACCTGTAATCACGGCCCCGCTCAATTATGCACCTGTTTACCAATGGGGGGGGGGGAAGGATAGGAGGGGGGGAAAAACCCCTACTCAACTTGAATGAAAAAGCTGGCCGGAATAATGAATTAACACATTATATACACAATCCCTTCTAGTGAAACTTCAGTTGTGCATCTCCCCCTGAAAGGACACAGATCCAATCCAATCAATATCCACCATTACCCACCTTGGCCCTGGCTTCCCGAGTGGCTTCGGCTTCAGCCGCCATGGCTCTTTGAAGCTGGACAGGTAACTTGACGTCCTTGATCTCCACTCGCTCCACTTTTATGCCCCAGTCATCCGTGGCGTCGTCCAAAGTGGTCTGGGAGGGAGGGAGGAAAGAAGGAAGGATGGTTGGAAGAAAGGATGGTTGGAAGGAGGAAAGAAGGAAGGTAGGAAGAATGGTTGGAAGGAGGAAGGAAGGAAGGGAGGGAGGGAGGGAGGGAGGGAGG
>JAKJMR010000130.1:27494-47848 GCA_024449315.1 Daboia siamensis | reverse complement strand
TCATTGATCGAACGAGAGGGATCCAACTCTGGAGGCCTGAATCGTTTGAGTCGATCGATTGATCGAACGAGAGGCCAGGTGTGCGCGCGTGTATGTGTGTGCGCGTGTGTGTATGGTCTTTTCGGTGATAAAAGAGGGCGGTCACCCAATGCTTTTGTTGTTGTTGTTGAAAAACAACGCTCGGGTGAAGGATCCGATGAGTTTTAATCAGTGCGTTGATTAAACCGCTCTCTATTTTCATGTGGCCCAGGGGTTTCAAGGAACGGACTGCTTACAGTTCAGGGCTGGGGGGGGCTGTGAGAGTCCTAAGTGCCCCCCCCTCCTTCGTTCCCTTTCTCCGTCAGCCCTGGAGGACAGTTGTTGGGGATTGTCCCCAGATTAGGAGATTAGAATGGAAAGAATGGAGAATGGACGTTTTCTGACGGACATTTCTCCCAGTTTGGAACTAGGAGGAGTGTGTCCTGAGGATGGCCTCCATTTTCCTTGTCTGAAAACGGAGCCGTCCAGCCTCCTCCAGGGTCTTAACTTATATTCTATATATATTTTTAATTGCATAGCTTCAGAGAAACAGGAAATCGTTGCAGCCTGCCCGTGAGGACAATCCTAGAAGCATTTGGTTTGTCACTGCAGGGCAAAGGCTGATGGGCCCGAACATCACAATCCAGAGGTGTATTTGGTGTGTGGAGTTCCCCCCCCCCCACACACACACACACAACTCCTGTGCATGACTTCCAAACTATGATGCAATCACAAAGGAGAAATTATTCATAACTAATGTTGAGTCATCTCAACTTAAATAACTGCTTTGGCACCCTCGAAATTAGATTGTGCATTCCTGAAATAGGTTTTTTTTGGGGGGGGGCCGATCCGGGAAGAGGTAGGGGAGGGGGTGGGATAAAAAAAGAAATCTGGAATTCTTGAAAAGGTGTGACAGAATAACAAGAGTTGGGAGGGACCCAGGAGGTCATCTAGTCCAACCCCCTGCTCAAACAGGAGATCCTATCCCTCTTTAGACAAACGGTGTCCAGTCTCTTCTTGGAGTGGGAAGGCGCACCCACAGCGTAACCCCAAATACATAAGTACTGTCCACTTAACGATGGTTGCTTCTACTTAGGGGAAAAAAAAGGTCTTGTGGAGGAACCTGATCAGTTGGGAAAAAAAAAAAACATTGCATTTCTGTTAATCCATGAGTTTCCTCTTTGGTTCCCAACCGATAGGCAGAACAGGCCTTTCTTAAGCCGAACATCTGTTCTTTCCCTTCCCGCCTCATTTTTCCCCATTTTGATTTGTGGATAAATATCTACCTCCCCCATTTCTGCCCGCTGGAAAGAAAAGTTTAAACACAGCTGTCCGTTTATATCTGTTAACGTAAGCCAAAAGCCTTTTTCTCTTTGCATGAGTGACTTCTCCTAGCAAATGTTAACTGACTGGCCGAAGAGTTTAAACTTTAAGGCAGACATGTCAAACACAAGGCCCGGGGGCCGGATCCGGCCCATGAAGTGGTTTCATGTGGCCCGCGAAGCTATCTTGGAAACAGTGAGGGAACGGCCCCCACTGCCTTGGCCCTGGCCCTGAGACCCTCCTTCTGCCAGAGACCCTCAGATCTGTCCTACTCCTGCCCAGACCCCCATAGGCACCCTTGATGTGAACGATGTAGAGCTGGCCACGTCCACCCAGTAAGCCATATGCACTTTAGCCACGCCCACCCAGTAGGCCATGCCCACTCAGGCCACACCCACCCGGCCCCCTGAGGGCAACTGCAATGCTGATGCGGCCCTCAATAAAATTGAGTTTGACACCCCTGCTTTAAGGTGACCACCTGCTGGGATCCATGAAGCGGTTAATGAGTTCACGAGTTCACAAAAAGTCAAGGAGACCTTGTGAAAGACCTTGTGGAAGCTACTTCCAACCTTTTGTTAAGCTGGTTTGGAGGTTTCAAAAGGTTGGCAGCCTGTTTAACCCAGAGGCAAGGTGGCACCAGAAACGTGCCCTAGCCATCTCTCGGGAGGGAAATCTCTCTCAAAGCCATCTTTTGTCTCAGCGATGTTTGCCCGTGCCCTAACCCACCCCCCTTCGCCCTTCCTCACAATGATAAGTTTCTGCCCTGGGGTTTATTCAGACACCCTTGTCTCAATCATCCAGGCCAAGGTGCTTTTCCAGAAGGCCACTGGACGTTCTTGGCTTTTGCCTTGGGGAAAAAAACTCAATGACTCTCAGAGGGAGTACTAATGACCAGATGACTGCAAAGAATATAAATCCTTCCATTCCCCAACCGTTCAGTTAGAACTGAAGAAGCTTCTTGGATGAGAAGCGAAACGTCTTCCAAGGAAAGTCCAGTTACCTTTTGGAAAAGACACTTTCGGTTCAGACACCCATAAAGACCTGATCTCTATCTGAAGAGTCAGGAGCCCTGCCACAGGCGAGAAACGCTGGCACCCAACGGCTGTCCTCTGCTCTGATTCTGACATTTCCTTGCCAAGTTCATCAAGTTGACTCTGATTTGTCTTCCCTTGCACAAATAATCCCGCTCTGCTCATTTATTTATTTATGTATTTATTTCCCCCCCCCCCCCCGATCAGAAAACCAAGCAATATTTTCAAGTAACGATGTCCTTCCAAGAACCAAACGGTTCGCCTTTGACCACGGAAGACGGCAGGATGTCACTGGATTTTTTCTTCTTCCCGTTTTAGAACACCAGATCCTTGTCTTAGCTTTCCTGAATGTCAGAATACAGAATAACAGAGTTGGAAGGGACCTTAGAGGTCTTCTATCCCACCCCCTGCACCACTTCAGTCAAACAGTTGTCCAATCTCTTCTTAAAAACCTCCAGTGTTGGAACACTCACAGCTTCTGGAGGCAGGTTGTTTCACTGGTTAATTGTTCTCACTGTCAAGAATTTCCTCCTTAGTTCCAGGTTGGTTCTCTCCTTGATTATTTTTCATCCGTTGCTTCTTGTCCTGACTTCAGGGGCTTTGGAGAATAGCTTGACCCCCTTCTCTTCTTTGTGGCAGCCCCTCAAATACTGGAAGGCTGCTATCCTGTCCCCCCCCCCCCCAATCCTTCTTTTCATTAAACTAGACCTATCCAATTCCTGCAACCGTTCTTCATATGTTTTATCATCCAGCCCCCTAATCATCTTTGTTGTTCTTCTCTACACTCTTTCTAGAGACTCAACAATTGAGACTCCCTTCCTTCCTTCCTTCCTTCCTTCCTTCCTTCCTTCCTTCCTTCCTTCCTTCCTTCCTTCCTCCCTCCCTCCCTCCCTCCCTCCCTGGCAGCATCGGTTCTGAGACTAGAACGAGGCAGGTCTAAGGAAGGGTTTCCCACCACTGGGGGTGGTGATCTCCAGTTTGCAACCCTTCCTGGTGGATCTCCCATTCCACCTTTGAGGTCCTACCTCCTTTGCCCACCGAGACTCCATGATCCAGCCCCCTCTGCCTTTGCCTAATTGCCTTATGTTTTCCTCATTGGACAGAGCAGTTAATCCATCTCGGGCGGGATGGCTATATCGAACAAATCTTTTGACTGTTTGGCCTGCCCCATTCTTCCCCCTTTTAGTGGGGGAGGGCCACGCAGGCCTCTTAAGTAGATAAAACCTTGCACCTTTGGCTGGTGAGAAAGTGAGCCTCTGAGTTTCTAGAGATAAGAGAAGAGGGTCCTTGGGTTGGCTTTGCAGAAATACGGTGGGGAAAAATAAGCATCAGATTTTTTTTATTTTTTTTCCCCCCACCGTGTTTCTTGAAGGGCACAAGTCACGAGCTGATTGGTGCGGATCTTTGGCCCATTTCCCACGTCTCGCAAACACTGGTTTCCCCAAAACGGTCTGCACAACTAAATTAGAATCTGCCACTGAATTCCAAACCAATTGTGTAGTTTCTAATCAATCTGCAGATTAGTGGCGCTGAACAACACGCACACACTTCCCCTTGCTGAAGGAGCCAGCTTGGGGTGGTGTGTGTGTGTGCGCGCGCGTATGTGGGATGGGAGTTGGAATACAGCCTGACCCTCAAAAAAAAGTCCCAGAGAGAAAGAAGCCGGGATGAGGGACAGAGGGAAGGGCGCACCAGCTCCAAAGGCGTTGCCAAAATTTGGGCAGAAACAGACTCGGTGGCTTCCGACATTCGGAATTTCTTTTGAATGTAGCATCACTTCGCGTCTCTTCCTTTTTTTTAACACCTTTGTCTGCGGACAATGAAGTATGTGTTTGCTGAAGATGAGGCACTTGTCTTTCTACTTTGGTGAAAATTGTCCTCCCCCTTCCCCCCCCCCCCATTCTCTCTGCTATCCCCTCTTTGATTCCAAAAGAGTTGATTTTTTTTTTTTGGTTTGTTTTTTTGTGGAAAAGCAGGGTGTAACCTTGTTGCTGCATAATTTCGTCGGTGCGCTGGTTGCAAATTAGCCGAATGATTCTTACGTATCCTTCTAGATTTGTTGACTAGTACGTCCTCTTTTGCTTGAGGGCCGTGCGCCCCTGACAATTGTACAATCAATGGTCTTCCAGATTGGCGAAGAAGATTTGAGTGAACACATAGGAAGAGTTAGTAAACGTTGAGAGACGGTTGTAACCATTTGCAACTCGGCAAGAGAAAGATTTGTAGCTCGGAGTTGGAACTGTGGGGTCCTGAGTGCTCTCTGAGCTGGGTGGTTTCTCTTGCAGACGTTTCACGACCCTCCTAGGGAACATCCTCAGTGCAAACCCCACCCGCTTCTAGCACTGAGGATGTTCCCTAGCTGGGTCATGAAACGTCTGCACAAGAAAACCACCCAGCTCAGAGAGCACCAAAGACTTCACGATCCCAGCTCTTCTTTGCTGTCTTCAATTTGTTTGTTTTCGTGCCTTTGAGTCAGTCTTGACTCCTGGAAAATGCCTGGAGAAGTCCTGGCAGTTTTCTCGGCAAGATTTCAGAACTGGTTTACTCCTGTCTCTTTCTTCCCAGGGCTGAGAGAGATTAACTGGCCCAAAGTCACCCAGTTGGCTTTGTGCCTAAGGCAGTCTAGAACTCACCATCTCCTGGTTTTCTAGCCTGATGCCTTAACCACTGCCCCAAACTAGGTCTCCATTGCAGCCCCCGACTGCAAGTTTGCCCAGCTTTTTACACTTCAAAAAAGAGGCGCCCTGGTGTGATGTCCCCAATTCAAATGCTGCTGAGTCTCCCAATGAAAAAAAAAAAAAGTAATTAATTGGGGTCTTGCTAGTCCTCCCCATACTGTTTTCATGGTGGAAATGGTGTTGCATTCGTACGATATTTGTGTCCTCCCTTTTGAAATGGCGGCGATAAGTAGAATTCGTCCATCCGGGATCGGATTTTTTTGGGAAGCCAGGAACGTTTGAAATCCCGGAAACCAAACACAGAGGAAGGAAACCGATTAAATTTCTACTTTTTTTTTTTTCCCCTGAAAGGCAACGACTTTGCCTAATGTGCCGCCAGCCGTGGTTAATTTTGGGTTTTCATTAACCTGGCGTGGCTTGAAAGATGAAGCTTCTTAGGTGAAACTTTGGTGTCTTTGCTCATCCAGCCGCACGATACAGACAACCGGGTTTTCTGCTGACGGGAAACCGGGATCGAAATCTGTGGGGAGGTGTTTGTACTTGATTCAATGCTGAAGTTTATTTCCTATTTACCAAAGCAGGTTTTCTGCTGGCTTCAGAGCGGCGTTTACAATGTGTACGTGACAGTCAATCGCTCGTAACTCCGTTACTGAAAGAAAGTGCAATCAGGGTTGTGAGTTTTTAAAAAACTGTTAGCTGAGCTTTGGTTTTTCACACACATAAAGGGGGATTGGGTTAAGGGAAAAGGCACGATCACCAGAATCTCCTGGCTCAAGGGAACATTCTTCTTCCAGTTTAAACTTACAAGGGGCGTAGAATTGATATTGCATTTCGTACATTTTCCACTTTGCCTCCCAACGAACGGTCTTATTCTCGGACCACAAAACCAGGTTAACCTCCTCTGCCTGGCCCCTTTGTTCAGGTCAACGAATCTCCTCTCCTATCAGTGCTGATCCGTGCTGGTTGGGGAGGCTGGGAGTTGTAGTCTTAAGAGAGGGAGGGAGACGAAGGGAGGCCAATGTGTCTTTTGTTCCCTCTTTGAGCAGAAGTCCCGGAAAGATTTCGCAGCCTTTGCTGCTGCAAATTAAAAAAATTAAAAAATGGGACCTAGCAAAATGAACCACCTTTGCGAGAAAAACGAGGCAAACGTTTGCCTCTTTTCAAGAACACGGCCACAAATGTAGCGTTGACTTTACACACTGATCTGCTACGGCTTTGCACGACTGTTCTGTTTGTGCCATTTGACTTGGTGTCTTAAATTTTTTCCATGTTTCCCTGTGGTATTCCGATGTCTCCGAAGGAAGAACTCCTTCTTCTTCTCCTCCCCTTCTCCTTCTCCTCCATCCCTCCTTCTTCCCTCTTCTCCTCTTCCTCCCCCCCCCCCCCCCCTAAGCTGGTGATGGGAGAGTGGCTGTTTTCTGCAAGGCTGCCTTGCCAATATCTACAAAATACTCCTATCGCCAGACAGAAGGCACTTTGAAGCTGATGTATGTACAAAACCATTTGTCCTTGACACTGGTTGCTTGTTCCTCCTGTCCTCTCTTTTTCCCCCCTTTTCTTTCCAAAGAGCGCCCTTGAGCATCGTCTGGCATGAGTTAGGTGTGACTCCCCCTGTGCCCCCTCCCCAGGCAACCACAGGTGGAGAAGGAAGGTGAATTCAGCCACTTAAATCCACACCGCCTCTCCCTCCGACGCACACTTAATAAACCCTGGTTGATTTCACCCAGAGGATCCCACGCCGGATAATTTAAGTGAAACGTGGCTGTGAAGATTCTCCGTTCAACCGGGATCACAGTTGTATCAAAAGTGTGTGTGTGTGTATTTTTGAAAAGGCAACTGGACTGATTTTTTTTTTTTTTTCAGGAGAAAGACATTTCACTTCCTATTCTGGAAGCTTGATCAGATCCGTCGGATGGTGCGGGAGACGGAAGGACAAGTCATTGAGATTAGTTGGTGTGTGTTTGTGTGTGTGTGTGGGGGGGGGGAAATGATAGGTCCTGATAGGATTGTGTAGGTGTGGGGTGGTGAAAGACTGCGTTTTCTTGGCATTCAGCTGCTCTTAGATGACCCTGAGGTCACAGATAAAACCCCACGTCACCACAACTGGTCTCAAATTGCTCGGGGGTTAAACTCTGAGGTTGCTGGTTTTCTTGCAGACGTTTCATGACCCAACTAGGTAATATCATCAGTGCTAGAAGGGAGTGGGGTCTGTTGAGTGGAGGAGGAGGAAGAGGAGGACTGTGGGGTCTTTGGTGGTCTCTGAGCTTGTTTTTTTTCTTTCTTTCTTGCAGGCGTTTCACGACCCAGCTAGGGAACATCCTCAGTGCAAACCCCACCCGCTTCTAGCACTGATGATGTTCCCTAGCTGGCTCATGAAACGTCTCCAAGAAAACCACCCAGCTCAGAGAGCAGCCAAAAACCTCACAACTTCAACTCGTCTTTGCTCTCTTCAAATTGTTCGTTTGTTTTCGTGCCTTTGAGTCAAATCACGACTCCTGGAAAATGCCTGGAGAGGTCCTGGCGTTTTTTTCTGCAAGATTTCAGAACCGGTTTGTTATCTCGCCTCTTCCTCCCCAGGGCTGAGAGAGAGAGAAGAGTAACTCCTGAGGAAGGATAAACCCCCAAGCAACCACAATGGATCTCCAGGAGCATTGCTAATCCTCTCCCCCAATTCTCTAGGCCAGATTTGTAGCTTGGGGTTGAACTGTGGGGTCCCTGGTGGTCTCTGAGCTGGGTGGTTTTCTGGCAGACGTTTCATGACCCAGCTAGGTAGCATCATCAGGGCTAGATGGGAGCGGTGTCTATTGAGCAGGAGGAAGAGGAGGACTGTGGGGTGCTTGTTGCTCTCTGAGCTTGGTGGTTTCCTTGCAGATGTTTCATTACCCAACATCGGTGCTAGAAGGGAGTGGGGTTTGCACTGATTAATTGCACCCACCAATTAATCTCAGCTGTCGATAATTCTCCTTCCATCTCCCACACCATACAATTGATGAAGCTTCTAGGATAGGAAGCAAAATGTCTTTTTTCTCAAGAAAAAGAAAAAGAAAAAAAAATCCAGTTGCCTTTTCAAAGATATATTTAAAAAGCCACATTTGATACAAGTTTTAAGGGGGAGCTTGGAATGGCCTCTTCCCCATGCCACGCTCGATGGGTCGATCAGAAAATTAGATCTCTTGAAATCTTTATTGGGTTTAAATTGCCTTTTCTCGACGCCTCTGGGATCATGGCTTTATTCACACCTAACTTTTTTGCTGGATCGTGCCCCTTTTGACTGTTAACTCTAGTGGGATTTTGTACTTTTCAATGATTCTGTGCTGTCAGCCTGTGGCTTGCCCTCTTGTGAGTCTCAAAAGTTTAAATTATACCACCAAGTGTCTTAAACTTAATTGTATTTGCCATTGTTTTTTCAATGCTACAAGTAATAATGTATTATTTCCCTTTTTTTTTCCTGTGTGTTTTCAAAGCTTGTTAAAAAAAAAAAGCAGAGAGAGAGAGAGAGAGAGAAGCGCGCGCGAGAGAATCATACTTTGGATATAATGGCAAACATATTTGTTCTGAAAGTTCCATAGATCACAGCTGTAAAATCAACTGCTGGGTTTTTTTTTTCCTTCCTTGAGATGTAATAAATATTTATGACATTTGATAATGCTATATTTATCATTGGTTTGCTTCCCCCGGATTGCGCTTATAATTCATGAGCACCCCGAATTGTATGTTCTTGCTTCTCCCTGGACTTCAGAATATCGAACAGGGGAGAAAAATACACCCTTTGCCTTTTGTGAACACACACACCCACAAACACACACGTCCTGATCCTTCTTTCCTAGGGCCACATTTGATCTCCCCAGATTGTTGGGGGCAATAAGCTGACTTTGTAATAATGCCGCTTGGGGTGTGTGTGAAAGCCCTAACAAGCAGGCATATACATAGAATGAAGGCTACTGCTAAGCTTGTAAGCCGCCCTGAGTCTTCGGAGAAGGGCGGGATATAAATGGAACTTAAAAAAAAAATTATCCTCACAATCTGAATTTCCGGGGGCAATTTAAGGTGGCAAGAAGGAAGCTCTGGATCAAATTCCAGTCTGTATCAGGACTCCATTGGATGTGAACAACCACACCCATATGTCAAAGAATTCAATTAGCTGTTTTATTGCTCTGATTGCACCTAGATAAAACTAAATGAGGTTCAACAGCGTCCAAAGGAGTCAGACCTCACCCTCTTGTGCCTACGTAGGGATTCCAGGCTAATTCCCTGCTTGACGCCTCCCCCTGGCTTGGCAAGTCTTTCTCTGACATCCACGTTGCTTGAATGGATTGTAGGTCAAGATCAACCCAAGCAGAAGATCTTACACCAGGCATGTCAAACTGTCGGCCCACGGGCCGGATGCATCACGGTGAAACCGTGCGACGTCACAAGTTTGACATGCCTGCCCTTACACCATTCTGGCCAAGTGTGTTTGTCCACTATTTTCTTGAAAACCACCAGTGATGGAACACCCACCGTTCTGGGAGGCAGGCTGTTCCCCAAACCAGTCTAACAGGCAATGCAACTGGAATTTTTCTTCCATTGCGACTATTTGTATTGTAAGACAAAGCAAATCTTAACTTCTGTCTAGCGTCCTTTTTCCAGTCTTGTTAAAAATGCAATTTTAGAATAGCATAGAATTAGAACAGAATAGAATCTGGAAGGGACCTTGGAGGTCTTCTGGTCCGCCCCGGCCCCCCATTCAAGCAGGAGAACCTATACCATCTCAGACACATGACTGTCTAGCCTCTTCTTAAAAACCTCCAGCGATGGAGCACCCACGATTTCTGGAGGCAAGCAGTTCCACTGGTTAATTGTCCTCACTGTTTGGAAGTTTCTCCTCAATTCCAGGTTGCTTCTCTCTTTGATCCGTTTCCAACCCTTGTTTCTCCTCCTGCCCTCTGGTGCTTTGGAAAGTAATTTTATATCCTTTCTACCTTCTTTCCTTGAAGCTAGCAAACAGAGGTTTTTCCCTTCTCCCAATCATGAACGGTCCAGGGACTGTTTTATTTAGGTAACGCAAGTTACACCACCCTCCTCTCTCATTTCCAACTCCCTATAGGTAGAAAAAAGGGACGCGGTGGCTCAGTGGGTTAGGACGCTGAGCTTCTCGATCAGATGGTCAGCAGTTTGGCGGGTCGAATCCCGAGTGCCGCGTAGCAGAGTGAGCGCCTGTTACTCGTCCCAGCTTCTGCCAACCTAGCAGTTCGAAAGCACGTAAAAATACAAGTAGAAAAATAGGGACCACGACGGTGGGAAGGTAACAGTGTTCCATGCGCCTTTGGCATCCAGTCATGCCGGCCACATGACCATGGAGACGTCCTCGGACAAGCACTGGCTCTTCGGCTTTGAAACGGAGATGAGCACCGGCCCCTAGAGTTGGAAACGGCTAGCACCCATGTGTGGGGGAACCTTTACCTTTACCAGTAGAAACCACTCAGTTACTTTAGTGGTTTTAACAGTCATTTATTGAAGCAAACCTCAAGCAGCATCGTTTCAAATGTCAAAAAGGCAAAATTAAACATTTACATTAGGAAATCTGAGCAGCAGTTCAGAAAACATAGCACCCTTTTTTTTATTAGTAATACTCTTGGGCAGGGGTAGGCAACCTCGGCTCTTTTATGACTCATGGACTTCAACTCCCAGAATTCCTGAGCCAGCCGGCTCAGGAATTCTGGGAGTTGAAGTCCATGAGTCATAAAAGAGCCGAGGTCGCCTACCCCTGCTCTTGGGCCTTCCTACAGAGGAAGGAGCAGAAATTAGAACAGGCCCAGCTCCTTGGATAAACGAAAAGAACGGAAGGTTTTTGGCCTCGCCAACCAATGTCTTCGACCACCAGTTGAGTGAAATCCCCAATGAGGGGTGGGGGTGGAAATGTAAAATCTCGCGTGCAAAAATCTTAACGTGGTCCGCGAAAATGCGCCTCTATCTCTTCCAGGTTTTTCCCTTTAGTTTCAGGGACCCACAAAACGGTGAAGATCACGTTGAGCAAACAGGTGGACGAGAACAGCCAGAAGGTCCCATGAGGAGTTAGGAGGACCTAGAGAAGGAAGAAGGAAGTTGGGTTAATGTTGGGGCAAGGCCTGGAACTCAGGTAAGCACAGCAGGGATAAATGCTCGGTTGCTTTGATTTTCATAATCATATTTAGCCGTCCGCCTTGTGAGAAATAACAACGGGTGGCGCAGCACAGTCGGACAGAGTTCGCAAAAGATGGTCACCTCAAAAAAAAAAAAAAAAAGCACCTTCAGACACCGCAATGGGTCTCTTTCCACACCACATTCCAGAAACGCATTGTTCTTAGGCACCTGCACCTTTTTTTCTTTTTAAAGGCAGTGTGCTTTGTGTTTGTGTCTTGAGACAAAGAAGAGAGGAGCTACGTTTTGGAGCATGGATAACACCCACATCTCGACCTAGAGACTGCAGTCCTGAATCACAGGGGGATGCCACGACGAAGATGCTGTGTTGAATCTTCTGACTTAACTATTGTGCCTTTTATTATTTTTAGAAATAACTCCAGGTGGCTGGAATTGGCTGAGCCTTTACAAAGCCGCTTGATCCTTCCTCTCGGCGTTCCCCAATGAGATCAAAAGCACCACGAAACATGCCCAAGATCAAAGCCAAGACAGATCAACCAAAGGACCTTCTCCCCAACCAATGACATTGGTCCCTCTTCTCCCGCAGAGACCAGCTGGACTTCTGTCGGTTATGCTGACGTCACCTTTGCTTACCGTGAGGTCGTGGAACTCCTTGGTAATCAGGAAAGCCATGAGCCAGTTGGTGAGGACACAGGCCCCACTGGCTATTCCTCGGGCTCTCAAGGGGAAGATTTCAGACATCACCAGCCAGGGGATGGGGCCCCAGCCCAAGGCAAAACCTGTGGGTGGCAGAACAGCAAAGCGAGACGGTGTTTGTGCTGGGTGAAATCAGGCAACGGGAAACAGATCGCCCTACTTCGCAACGGAGTGATGATGGGTGCAACCTGGGGCTGGAGAAACGTCTGAACATCGTCATGAAGACTCCAAGGCTATCAAGCTTACTCCACTCAGGGTGTACCAGGGGCCTCCAGAATTCCAGAGGGACCTCCGCTCTCAAGATCGCAACTAAGACTGTGGCCCTCTCTGCCCATTTGCTCCGGTAAGCACCTTGCCAAGCCCACAGCCCACTTTGTTTTGCCGTCTCTGGACCTGTCCTCTCCACACCTCTTTCCAGGAGTTGTTGCAGGCTCAAGCAGCCAAGTCAAGTAGGGCTCAAACTGACATGGAAGGATCTTGAAGGACCTGGCGTGAAAAATCTGCAGCTTTCCTGTCTCGATGATTTCACTGTGCACGTCACGTGTTTATTTAGTCTTAAAAGAGCACGGACTGCAAGAGTGGAAGGCTGACGTGGGGGAAAAGGGGCGCGTCAAGTCAAGGGAAGCCCCATAGGTTAGCAGTTCGCTTCTTCCCAATACATCCATCAACCCCTTCTCCAAAGCGCCTGAAGGCAGGACAAGAAGCAACGGATGGAAACTAACCCAAGGAGAGAAGCAACCTGGAATTAAGGAGAAACTTCCTAACCGTGAGAACAATTAATCAGTGGAACAGAATTTGTGGCTGCTCCAACACTGGACGTTTTGAAGAAGAGACTGGACGTAGGGTCTAGGGTTTCCTGCCTGGGCACGGGGTTGGACTAGATGACCTCCAAGGTCCCTTCCAACTCTCTTATCGCCTTACAGTTCAGAAACCGTTAACAGCCGAGCATCTAAAGCTTCTGAAAATTCCCCAGGATCAACCTCCCCCCTCCTCAATAGTCCTAGACGATGGGACCCACCTTTTTTCAAGACCCTCACTCACCCATAATGAAGAAGCTCATGCTCAAGACTGCCAACCACGCCAGGGGGTGTCCTTCCTCCACCAGGGAGCTGTTCGGGAGGCCGTTCAGCATCTGGAGATGGGAAGAATTGATGGGGCTGGGGCCACTGATTCTGAAATAAATCCCAAACGCCGTCGCGCTGGCAGCCATGATAACTCCTGGGGACGAGAGAGGAGGAGAAAAGAGCGTTGAAAACATTAACTCCTAATTTGGGGGGAAAAGTCAAAAACTTGCCTGAACTTGGGAAAGAGAGCCGGTTTTTCCATCATCCTACCTGAGATGATGAGAAGAATTTTTCGTCCGGTCTTATCAATAATGAGAGCTGCCGTGGCTGTGAAGACGACTTGGATAGAGCCAACAATGACGGTAGCGGCACTACTGTTCTGGAAGGCACAAGAAACATGGAAGCTTTTTTTTTTGGGAAAAGGACAGGTGGTCCTCAACTTGCAACTGAATGACTTATGACTGGTCCTCACACCTACGACGCTTGCAACATCCTCACGGTTGCGTGGGCAAAATTCAGGGGCGTTATCTTTACTGTGGTGGCAGCACCCCAGGCTCGCATCATTGCCAACTCCAAGATTCCCAACGGGTTTCCGACGAGCAAAGTCAAGGGGGGGGGGGGAAGTTGGAGTCACTTAATGACCGCTTAGCTGCAGGGATTCACTTAACAACCGTGGCGAGAAGGCCGTCCAATCGAGCGGGACTCACGGAACCATGGCCTTGTTTAGCAATGGAAGTTCTGGTCCCAATTGTGCTTGTTAAGTTGAGGAATATTTGAGGGGCTGCCCCAAAGAAGAGGGAGTCAAGCTCTTCTCCAAAGCACCAGAGGGCAGGACGAGAAGCAATGGATGGAAACTCATCAAGGAGAGAAGCAACCCGGAACTAAGGAGAAACTTCCTGACAGGGAGGACAATTAATCAACGTTGCCTCCAGAAGTTGCGGGTGCTCCATCACTTTTTGAAGAAAAAAACGGACAGTCACTTGTCTGAAGTGGTACAGAGTCTCCTGCTTGAGCAGGGGGTTGGACTAGAAGACCTCCAAGGTCCCTTCCTTCCAGCCCTATTCTGACTACCTGTGCGATTGATTTGGTCAATACGATCAAGGGGTGTAGCTCCACCACCCCCAAATAAAAACCTAGTGGAGCCGGCGGGGGAGAGTCCGCTGTGGGTAGACCAGGAGGAACAGTCCAGAGTTGACATCCTCACCTTAAAGTTGGCGTCTTCAAATATGGTTTCCGCATAAAACATCAAGGCATTGATCCCGGATGCCTGCTGGAAGAACATCATCGCCACTCCGATCAGGAACGGCTTGTAGATGGCGGGGTTCTTGAATTCAGCAATGCTCATTTCTTGCTACAAAGGGAAACGCAGGTATTGCTCGACTTAACAACAATATAAATTTAATAAATAATAAAATATAAATTTAATAAATACTAACAATAATTCATTTAGTGACCGTTCAAAGTTAGAACGGAACGGAAGAAAGCGACTTAGGACTGTTTTTCCACACTTAAGACCACCGCAGCATCCCGACGGTCACGATTTACATTCAGACACTGGACAACTGACTCACATTTATGACGGTCGCAACATCCCGGTGTGTGTGTGTGTGTGTGTGAATCAGGTGATCCCCTCTGGCAACCTTCTGACAAGCGAAGTCAAGGGCGGGGAGGCTTGATTCACTGAATGACGGTGTTACTAATTTAAGCACTGTGGCCATTCAGCTGACAGCTGCATCAAGGAAGGTCGTCCAATGGGGCAAAATTCACTTAACAACCATCTCCCTTAGCGACAGAAACTTTGGACTCAATCATGCTCGTAAGCGACCTGAAGACTTGGTTATTCCAACAAGTGGGTCTGGACTGACTATGTTTTTTAAATTTGGCTTTTATTGAGTTAAATTGTCATGTATCTATTACATTTATTAATTCTTTTTTAAAATTTTGTATTCCATGTTTCTTAAATTTTTTGTTGTGAGCCGCCCTGAGTCCTTGGGGAGAAGGGTGGCATATAAATTCAATAAATCTAATCTAATCTAATCTAATTGAGGACTATCTGTATTTTGCTTGGTTTAAACTTCCTTTTCGTTTTGTTTGTGCGCCACCTAGACTAGTCCCGTGGCCAGACAGGCAGCAAATAAATTTGATAAACAACAACAAAACAACTGTCATTGTCGTTGTTGTTGTTATTATTTCAGAGGGTGTGTCCAGAGCTGGCGTCTCAACCCATTTAGGGGAAAGGCGATTAAAGGAAGGCTTAAAACATCCAAGGCAACCCCGGAGCTGTCTCTGGATTCTCGCTCACCTGTTCGCCGGCGTGGGCTTCGATCTCCCGACATTCCCACTCGTGATCCACCAGCGGGCCGCGCAGGAATTGCAAAGCCGCGATGGCTTCCGGCTGCCGATTCTGACGTAGCAGGAACCGAGGCGTTTCGGGCACGAAAGCCATGAGCAGGAGCAGGAAACAGGGAGAGACACAGCACAGCACCGCCAGCCAGCGCCAGGCCAGAGCCGTGCCTAGGGGGGGACGGGGGGGGGGGGACAGAACGAGGACAGCTGTTCTCAGGGCTTGCAAGGAAAGGGAGGGAGTCGAAACCCCACGGCTTGGATCTGCTGCAGACAGCTGAGCTCCTTTGCCTTTTGAGGACACAGAAAAGACGCCGGCGGAGATGCCACCAGGGTCCTTCTCAGAGGTGGCACGTGGCCCATGGGCGATGCCCTAGGCTCTCTTTTAAAAACGTGTCTTCTATCTAGGCTGGCTTTTTCTCCCTGCCCTGTTGTTCCTTTGTTGTATTCTCAGTTAAGATTTTGGGTTTTCAGGATGAAAATTTACACAAGAGATGTCCTGTTATCCACTGGTTTTACTTCAATCTCTTCCTTCCTTCTCTCTCTCTCTCTCTCCTTCCTTCCTCCCTCTCTCATCTTTCTTTTCTCTCTTTCGTTCCTTCTCTTCCCAATTCCTTCCTACCCTTTTTTCTTTCTTTCTTCCTCTCTCTCTCTCTTTCCTTTTCCAACCTTCCTTTCAACTTCCCTCCCTCCCTATTCTTTCCTTCTTCACGACAAAACCCCTCCCTCCAGCCGACTCTCGATTTAACAATGCATCTTAAGCCAGAACATGACCTGCTAGGTAAGCTCCCAGGATGCCTGTCACCACCATCAGCTGAACACATGAGCCAAGGACTCCTCGGATCTTGGAGTGAGACGTTTCGGATATATATATCTAAGACGTAAGCCAGAAAGATTAAATTAACAGAAGCTGCAATGGAGAAGACCAGGTAGGTCACAGAACCTTACCGCCACCCTCGTCTTCCAATTAAAACTGGTAGTTCTCCTCTTTTCCCATCTTGCCATAATGAGAAGAAAAATGAGCTCAAAGACAGGGATTGATTGTCTTTTAACTCAACGTGATGTAGCTTAGGTAAATTTGAGAAATTCATCCCACGCAGGTGGATGCAGAAATGACTTCTGCTTGCTTGGACCCTCTCAACAGCTCCTGCTGACTTAGGAGTCGGAATTTTCTCTCGTCCTCTGTGGAATCACACTGGCAAAAAGATTGACACATTTCCCCCCCTCCTCCCTTACCGGAACTACCAAGGATGTGACGCCACTGGCCAATCCACACAGCAGCCGTCCCAGATAAAGCATCCAGATGTTTTGGGCCGAGATGATGATCAAGAAACCAAACACGTAAGGGATCGCGCAGAACATCAGGCTAAGTTTCCGGCCAATTTTGTCCACCACGTATCCACCCAGAGTCCCACCAGCTGCAGCCCCCAGCGTGACCACGGACTGCAGAAAGAAGGGAAGAAAAAAGCCATGTGAGAGAAGGAGGGAAATGAAAACAGTGGACGCAAAATTCAGAGGGGGTTAGTGCTCTCTGAGGTTAGTTGTTTTCTTGAGTGCTTCATTATGCAAATTAGGCAACATCATCAGTGCTAGAAGGGAGAGAGAAAACCCCATTCCTTTCAAGTACTGATAATGTTAACTAGCTGGGTCATGAAACGTCTGCAAGAAAATCAGCTCAGAGAACACCAAGGATCCCACAGTCCTTTCCTCCTCCTCCTCCTCCTCCTCCTCCTCCTTCTCCCGCAAACCCCACTCCCTTCTAGCACTGATGATGTTACCTAGTTGGGCCATGAAACGTCTGCAAGGAAACCACCCAGCTCAGAGAGCACCAAGGACCTTGCACTCCTCCTCCTCCTCCTTCCTGCAAATTCCACTTCTAGCACTGACGATGTTACCTAGTTGGGTCATGAAACGTCTGCAAGGAAACCACCAAGCTCAGAGAGCATCAAGGACCCGTCATTTCAACCCTGAGCTACAAATCTTCTCCTTTATTGGGACTCAAAATTCACCCTGAATGTCTTCTAGGCAAATGCTACAATTTCACTATAAAGCCTTCAGTAGCAGCCTTGTTTCATTTATCTAAGGTCTGGTGATGCTCAGGAAGGTAAGACGCAAGGATGATAACGACAATCCCAAAATCTCTGGAACACCACTTAAACAATCACTGGCATCGACAAAACCACCATCGGTCAATTGCAAGAGGCAGCTTTACTGGCAACAGCTTACAACCTGCGCCAATAGTTTTAACCCCAACAAACCACAATGTCTTGGGAAGTTTCAATAACTGCCATCTCTAGTGGCTGATCGGCCCACAAGACCTCACAGCAACTCACCCCAAACCATGATGCTTGCGTGTCATCTAGTCTCAATTCTGGGTTGTTGCTTCGTTTCAAACTAGGGATAGCTGGCGAGCTGTACCCCAGGACAAAGCCGAAACTTAACGGACCTAAGACAGCGGCAAAGGTAGCCAAATAGAGATTGCGGTTTTGGACTTTGCTGTAAGAGAAGCAAAGATGAGACAAATCAGCGATAAATTATCAGTTTGGGGCCAGCCTCATTTCAGAAACAAAAACACATACGCACCTCAAATAAATCTCCAGCTGAGTGGGTCTTCCAGCAGCATGCAGTTCTGTCTCTGGGGTAGGATCCAAAAGGGGTCTGTATTCCTCAGAAGTCATTCTCTGGCTGGGCCCCAAAGAAGAACGCTTAATGATAAGACAACTTGGCCTTCAAGCCCCACGAAAATATCAGGGGAAAGAAAACAAGAGAAAAAACACAATAAGTGGGAGGATGCAAATCATATGACTTCAAATCACCAGCTTCCTCAGTTATAAACTGCAGACTCGGTAGTTCAAGGGAGGCGAAGTCTGCAGTGATCCATTTTGATTTTCCAGCAGAAAAAGATGCACAGCCTCCCTCTGTTCTTTGCTTTGCTCAAAAAGGGTTTATATTTGGAATAGCCAGATAATTCTCTTTCTTGGTCTCTTTCTTGCTCCTCTGTCTTCTCTATCTGAGCAACCAGCAAACCAAGAATGAAATAAAGAGGAAATTATGTTCCCCAAGGATGAAGAAATCTCTCTATTAAAAAAAATCCCCTAGAGCTTCAGGATTTAGAGGTACATGCAGCAAATTCATGTCTTTACACAACACAAGCTCGCACAAATCACCTGCATAGGTTAGCCTTGTCCAGTATGACACCCCACCCCTCCATCCAAACAATGGATTTCCTTTTCAACCATCACACCAACCAAACTGATTCTCTAAACAGGCTTGAAACTGACGAGACCAGGGGTAGGCAACCTCGGCTCTTTTATGACTCATGGACTTCAACTCCCAGAATTCCTGACCCAGCCATGCTGGCTCAGGAATTCTGGGACTTGAAGTCCATGAATCATAAAAAGAGTCAAGGTTGCCTACCCCTGGACTAGACCTTACTCATTTTCACACCGGAGGCTTTTGCCCACCCAATCAGCTCTGGCACAACCAGTTTTACTAAGGTTGGAGAAAAAAAGCAATCCCATCTATATCTAAGCTGAAGTAATTTGGGGGAAGGCAGTTTTTCGCTGTGATTTCTGACATGGATGCCAAGAGGTTGACATTCTGCAGCCCCCAGGTTTTTCTGAGCAGAAAAGCTTCGGAGAAGGTGGGCTATATTCTGGATGGAAAAAATGCATTAATCTTGGAAAGAAGGCGTTGATCTCCTCCGTTCCCCTTTTCTCCCCCTTCTGGGGGGATCAGCTGCCACCCCCAATGCGTCCAAGAGGGAGGGGACGCTGGGCGTTGTAAACACAGGCAACGGCTGGCTTTTCCAATTGCAGCGCCCTCCCTTTCCCACCCTGAATTCCCCAGCCAGCTGGGCTGAAAAATGAATTGCCATGCTGATGCTTGCAGAGGGCGCCAGGTTGGGGAAGGACGCAGGCAGGGATCTGGGCAAAGCAGCCATTTCCACCCCTTCGGCAAAGCCTCTTCCGAAGGGGCAAGTTTGAGTTCCCAGCCGGGGCGAGGCTGACCCGGAAAGCCTACTCACCTCCTTTCCCCCGCCCCTACTTCTTTCTAATTCCGGGCCCCGCGAGCCGCGCTTCCCCGCCGACCCCAAGCAATGCAATGCAACCGGTTTGCAAGGTGGAACCAAAAATCCTCGCCATCTAGTTTCCGAGCGGGGCCGGAAGGCAACGGACCGGAAGTGTATCGACTTTAAAGCGGAAGCGGCATCCGGTCCTGCTTCTTTCTCTCTCTCTCAAGGGAAGAAAAGTGGGCTTATCGGCCTCGATTCGAGGGGAAATAAACAAGAAGCTTTGCCATTTTCAATTTATTTATTCCGCCCCCCCCTTTTTTTCCCCCCCCTTCCCCGGAGTCTGGCTTCTCCGGACGAAACTCCCAAAAGCCGACGCGGAAAGGACGCTCTGCCCTCTCCGACTTTATGCCCCGCCTTGCTAGAGAAGCGGGCGGCGTCGCGCGGAGATGACGTCCGTGCTCCGGCGCCGGAAGCTCCCGGGCCAAAAGCTCTATTGGAATCCGGTGGCGGCAGGTTCGGCGCCCCAAATGAAGCGGCGGGTGGGAGGGAGCGAAGTGGAGAGGGAGGGGGAGAGTCACGGGGAGGGGGGGGGAATCAGGCCTGGGGTTGGAGCTCAGGTTGCTATGGAGACAGCCTGCAGCCAGGGGGCGGGGCCAGGAAGGAGGGGGGGCGGGGAGAGGTTTTCGGTGGGCCAAAGTGGGGTGGGTGGGCGGGCGATGGGGGCCACTGGGGGGGGCAATGGGACGGGGTGCTGTTTCTTGCCCCCCCCTCCCTCTTCCTCCAGGCATGAGGAAAGCTCAGCCCCAGCTTGGCCCTTTGCAAACCAAAAGGGGTGGGGGGGCATCAGAGGTGGGTGGGGGGGAGGTCGAGGTTGAAGTCAGAAATACCTTTTAAACTCCAAACAAGATCAGAATGCAGAATGACAGAGTTGGGAGGGACCTTAGAGGTCTTCTAGTCCAACCCCCTGCTCAAGCAAGGGACCCTATCCCGTTCCAGGCAAATGGCTGTCCAGGGTATCAGCCTTGATATAAACGTAATAAGACCCAGCCAAAAGATAACAATAGAA
>JAKJMR010000130.1:11320-24102 GCA_024449315.1 Daboia siamensis | reverse complement strand
TCTGCAAAAAAGGAGAACACCCAGCTCAGAGAGCACCAAGGACCCTTCATGTTGGTATGTTCCGGCCACTCTTCAAATTTCTCTTCCGATTCCACCTCTTGAAGAGTCTGTCCCTTTTATAATACAATTCTCTTTTCTCTTTCTGTAGTTTTCAGTGTGGATTACAATGATGACTTGGATATTCTGGTCAGTGGCTCAGCGGATTTCACTGTGAAAGTGTGGGCCTTATCGACAAGCGTCTGCCTCAACACATTGACTGGACACACGGAGTGGGTCACAAAGGCGAGTAGCTCAGATGTTCTCCTTTTCCCAAGCCAACCTCTTGGGTTACTTAACAATCAGCTTAGGAAAGGCTTGAGCTGTGTATCTTAGAGCTGTTTCGTTGACGCTCAAGATCAGAGTTCTCCAAACTCGACAGTTTAAAGATTTGTGGACTTCAACTCCCAGAATTCCCCAGCTAGCATGGGGATGTCAACTGTCCAGTTGGCGAATCCAGAAAAAAAGAACTCCTGGGACATTATTATTTTACTAAGAGCACAAAACCTTACTCAGTATACTACATTGGCATCAAAGAAGCAAAACCAGTTCTGGGTTTCCCCGCATAAAAGCAAGTGTTAATTCCCCCTTTTCCCTCCAGTCCAAAACGTCCACCGATCCTTTCTCTTCATTTTGTTATGGGAAACAGCCAGCCACGCCGGGACATCTGCTCGCTGTGTCTTTGAAATGACAGCACTGTGTCACGGAAGCGGACAGATGTTTGAATGCCATTCTCCCATCTCTGCATTCCAGCCACCCCGCTCCCTGTTAGTTTGCTGATAATTCACATAACAGCGCAGATATTGCTCTACCAGAGAATTAGTACGTTCAGCAGCCCCACCTGTTTACAGGTGATATGAGATCTGTCTGACTGAATCAGGGCCAGGAAACCTGATCTGAATGCACCGGAACAACGTGTTGGGTTGGCTTGCCTCATGGGCCTGCCTGTAGCCTTTCTGAAATCCACTTTTTTTCCCGGCAGGTGGTCTTACAAGAGAGCAAAGTCAAATCCCTCATGCACAGCCCTGGAGATTACATTCTTTTAAGTGCGGATAAGTATGAAATCAAGGTACGTCCAGCTTTTCATTTAGGAAGCATTGAAATTGGGGGAACAAGAGGGCCGGTGTCTTGAGGACTAGAGAGGGGCAGGTAGTCCTCGACTTTAACGGCCACAATTGAGTCCAAAATTTCTGTTGCTAAGCAAGACATTTGTTAAGTGAATCCTGTCCCATGCGATGACCAGCTCTTAGGTGGATCACTCCCGTTGTTAAGTTAGGGACCCGGTTGTTAAGTGAATCTGGCTTCCCCCCTCAACTTTGCTTTGTCAGGTCGCAAAAGGAGATGACACGATCCTGGGACACTGCGGCCGTCATAAATATGAACTGGTTGCCAACATTTGACTCTTGATCACACGACCCTGGGGATGCTATTGTGAAAAACGGTCCGAAGTCAACTTTTTTCAGTGCCGTTGTAACCTCAAGTGGTCACTAAACGAACTGTTATAAGCCGAGGACAACCTGTACTCGAGAATTTGATAGATTTGCCCTGTAAGAATTTTCTTCAGGAAGAGAAGATTGGAAGCCAGAAAAGGCAAGATGGCTGCAGCTTGGCGAAAAGAAGGGTGAGGATAGATGAGAAGGAAGATTTTGATACTGAGGTCCCTAGATGACTTTGAGTGCCAAGTGCCTTAATCCTTTAAACAAGACTGTTTCTTCTGTTGCCTGCCTCAAGGCGATGCAGATTTTGTAAACGGATTCTTAAGAAATTCCAGGTTTGAAGGGACGTTAGTTCTCTCCATTTTTTCTTTTTCTTTTTCTCTTGTTTTCTTTTAAGAGATGAGAAATGTAAAAAAAAAAATGTGATGGCTTGTGTGAGAAAAAAAGATTTAAATAGTTAAGTAATTTTGAGAAAATCTTAACCAGTAAATGTTTTGAATACTGTGGGGAAAACGAATTTAAATCAGAATGTAAACAGGATTTATGACAAGGCAGTCAAGACAATCATTGAAAAGAAGCTTTATGCTGATGTGGTTATTTATTTGCAGAAGCATGAGAAAAAGGTTTATATTTCATTGTCATTTATTTAAATAGGAACTGTATTAATTTAAGGTTGGCTAAAGAGAATATGACTGGAAGAAGGGGAAATCAAGTGCAGTTATTTTATGGACTATGAAATTGTAGAAATTAATTGTTATTGTTTTCTAAACACTAACCCCGACCACACAATGTTTGCCAACTATTAAGGTGTGTGTTAAAAATCAATAAAACACATTTGCTGTGGGATGTTTCGTAGCCTAGAAAAAGAGATTGGACATATGGGGGGGGGGGGGGTATTTATCTCAATTTAGCTTTTTGTGGCGGTGGGCTCGTACTAGGCTTGGGGCATTTTCCAAAAAAAAGTCTTATTTGCTAAAGGGAGCTTATGGGTATTTGGGGAAGTTGTTCCAGGCCCAGAGATGGCAGGAGATGGTCAGGAGTTGGAACTTCTAAGGTTGCTACGATTGCCTGGTATTCAAATTTCTTCTTTTTTTTTTTTTTCTTCTTTGCAGATCTGGCCAATCGGAAGAGAGATCAACTGCAAATGTTTGAAGACCCTGACGGTTTCCGAAGACCGCAGCATCTCTCTGCAGCCTCGGCTTCACTTCGACGGGAAATACATTGTGTGCAGTTCGGCGATCGGATTGTACCAGTGGGACTTCGCCAGCTACGATATCCTGAGGTAGCTGTTCTGAATTTTTTAAAATAAATAAATAAATAAATAAATAAATTACGGAATAGAGGAACTCGTGGCCAGATGCTCCTTTTACCCAAAATGCACTGGGAAGGCCTTGCAGATGCCCCAATGAAGAAGTTGAGCTGAGCTGAGCTGAGCTATCTTCTTTCCGAATCAGTAGCTTTTGTACATCAAACTGGCAAACGTTCCTTGGAGGTCCTAAGATACTTCTGATACTTGCCGTGTCCTGCCTGGAGTCTTCTAAACTGTGGGGTCCTTGATGGACTCTGGGCTTGGTTGTTTTCTTGCAGACATTTCATTACCCAACTAGGTAACATCATCAGGGCTAGAAGGCAGTGGGGTTTGTGGAAAGGATGAGGAAGAGGATTGTCGGGTCCTTGGTGGTCTCTAAGCTTGGTTGTTTTCTTGCAGACATCTCATTACCCAACTAGGTAACATCATCAGGGCTAGAAGAGAGTGGGATTGTTCTTTTTATATGCTATTCAGTTTTTCTGAATGTAGCTACTAAGTTTTGTGACACTGTCTCTAAAATTAGGCAGGCCTTAGTCACCCACTGATGATTTTACCATCAGTTGTAATATATTACCATGTCCTGCACTGTTCAGTTCTCCTTTATCTTAGTTAATGTGTTGCGTTCTTGGGTGCTGGTCTGTGACTCTTACTAAAGATGGGTTGACTGAGTTTTCTTGGTGGTTTCTTGATTAGGCTTACTGCTACTTTATTTGTCTGCGTTGGTAATTCCTTGATTAGTATTAATCTTGGTGTTAATCTCTGCTTACCTGGGTGTTGATTGCCGATGCTCACAGCTTCCCAATTGAGTCTGTCCATTTATTATGAAATTAAAGAGTTTCCATCATATCTTCTAGCTGCTGGCAGATGTTCCTGGGTGCACTCTGCCACCTGTCTGTCCTACATAGTGGCTGTTAACAATCCTTACACCATGTATTACATAGAGGACTCCCCTTTTTCATTTTTTTATTTTGGAGCTGCTGGGTCCTTTGTTTTACTTAGAATATGTTGGAAGGCTGTTGGCGGCGTCTGAGATATTTTACATACCGGACGCTAAGTGTTTTAAACTATAATGGATGACACGTTTTAAACCCAAGCTAAGGAGATGGCTTGTTGTTGTTGTTGGGCGTATGTGTGTGTGTGTGCGCGTGTGCACGGGCTTCATTATCCCTGTCCCGTTCTCCCGTTGTGATGGAATGTGCGCTTGAAAAAGCGGGATGTGTGTGTGTGGGATTCGGGGCAACACAGAGCTTTCCCCAAAAGAGGCCGGAAGGGGAAGAGATTTAGCCACGACACCCTAAAAATTCAGGATATATCTAGAAGATTAGAAATTGCAGCTTTCGTCTGCCCGTTTAGCTGCAAGTCAATGAAAAATTGGACTTGTGTTTTCTTTCGGCATAGGTCTGACACCAGTTCTCCTTCCCCAGCTTTACACTGCTCCCCCCTTTTTTTTAACCCCTTTTACCCCTTTCTCATATCCTCTCTGCTGATCCTTTTCTAGGCACCCATCCCTCTTTCCCTGTGCCAATCCCTTTGTCTGGACATTCCTAAGACTTTCCTCAATTCAGCCAGCATCAGACCCGCTGAATTTCATCCTGAGCCCGTGATGCAGCCGGGAATGGGCAGCTGCAGTGTGCTGCAGCTGCCAAAAAAAGCCAACACAGTTGCTAGGCTGCATTAACAGGGATAGAATCAAGATCTTGTGAAGTACTAATACCACTTTACAATGCCTTGGTAAGGCCACACCTGGAATACTGCATCCAGTTTTGGTCACCACGATGTAAAAAAGATGTCGAGACTCTAGAAAGAGTACAGAGAAGAGCAACAAAGATGATCGGGGGACTGGAGGCTAAAACATATAGGGAACGGTTGCTGGAATTGGGTACGTATAGTTTAATGAAGAGAAGGGTGAGGGGTGACATGATAGCACTGTTCCAATATCTCAGGGGCTGCCCCAAAGAAGAGGGAGTCAAGCTATTCTCCAAAGCACCCGAAAGCAGGACAAGAAGCAACAGATGGAAACTAGTCAAGGAGAGAAGCAACCTAGAACTAAGGAGAAACTTCCTGACAGTTAGAACAATTAACCAGTGGAACAACCTGCCTCCAGAGGTGGTGAATGCTCCAACACTGGAAGTTTTTAAGAAGAGACTGGACAGCCATTTGTCTGAAATGGTATAGGGTTTCCTGCCTGAGCAGGGGGTTGGACTAGATGACCTCCAAGGTCCCTTCCAACTACTTCTTCTTCTTCTTCTTCTTCTTCTTCTTCTTCTTCTTCTTCTTCTCCTTCTTCTCCTTCTCCTTATATTATTATTATTATTATTATTATTATTATTATTATTATTATTATTCCTCTTATATTTCCATCTGATTTTTTTTTTCCTGCCTTTACTGCAGGGTTATCAAACCACCTGAATTTGCAAATCTGTCCTTGCTGGGCTTTGGTGACATTTTCGCCCTCCTGTTTGATAACCACCACCTGTACATCATGGACCTGAGGACAGAGAAGTTGATCACCCGTTGGCCACTGCCGGAATATCGGAAGTCAAAAAGGGGCTCAAGCTTCTTGGCTGGAGAAATGGCTTGGCTGGATGGCTTGGACGGACGCAATGATCTGGGCTTGGTGTTTGCCACCAGCATGCCCGACCACAGTATCCACCTGGTTTTGTGGAAGGAACATGGCTGAACTCAGCCGACGGACTCTGAGATATGTGGCTTTTTATATATATATATATGTGGAGATATATATATATATATATAAAGAGAATGGAGACTGCCAGCAACGAATCCAACGGGCAATGCTTTGCATGAACCAAAGTTAACACGAGGTTTTCATCCTGCAACGCACAATCGTCGTCGTCGTTTTTTTTTTTTTACCATTTTGTTTTCAATGCCATTTTTGGGAGAGGAGGAGCCCCCCCCCAACCCCCACCCCCGGCACAAAGGAGCCTGTTGCAATTTCTTTCTTTCTTCTCAGAATGAAGGTTTCCCAGCATCTTGACTGTTTCCAACATTGGCTCATATGTATATATCTATTCGTGTTCAAATATATCCATTTGAGCATATTTTGCGACCGGTTTGGGGTTTCTTGGGGGTTGGCAGGGGGGGGGGGGAACAACAACAACAGCTCAAGACGATTGAAATGCATCTCTTTCTAACCACTTTCTCCCCGTTTGGAGAAAAAAAGGAAATCAAGTCAAATTTGCTTTTTTTTTGTTTGTTTGGTTTTCTTTAAAAAAAAAAAACCCTCTGATTCACCACCGTTACGTAAGATTTGAATACAGCTAGTCCTTAACACCCAACCGTGACAGCCCCAATTTTCTGTCGCTAAGTGAGACAGTTGTTAAGCAAGTTTTGTCCCCGTTTTGGCAACCTTTCTGGCTACCGTTGTTAAGTGAATTGTTAAGCTGAGTTAGTAACCCAGTTGGGAAGTGGGACTGGCTTCCCCATTGACTTTATTTTATTTTATTTTAATCCCATTTATATCCCGCCCTTCTCCGAAGACTCAGGGCGGCTTACAATCTAAGAAGCACAAATCAATGTGCTTAGCAATAGCCTTCATTCTACGTATATGCTTGCTTTATTAGGGCTTTCTCCCCCCCCACCCCCCCCAAGCGGCATTAATACAAAGTCAGCTTATTGCCCCCAACAATCTGGGTCCTCATTGACTTTGCTTGTCGTAAGGTTGCAAATGGAGAACCACATGACCCTAGGATGCTGCAACTGTCCTACGTACATGCCAGTTGCCAAGTGCCAAAATTTTTTTGATCTCGTGACCATCGAGAGGCTGCAATGATCGCAAGCGTGGAAAATGGTCCCAAGTCCCCTTTTTCCCCAGTACCGTTTTAACTTTGAACGGTCACTACACGGACTGTTGTAAGTCAGGGACCGCCGATACTCCAGAGATCTGTCCAGTCGGAATTTCCTTCAGGAAGAGAAGGCTTGAAGTCAGAAAAAGCAAGATCACTTGGGCGAAAAGAGGAGCGAGGACAAATTAGAAGGCAGATTCTGAGACTGAGGTCCCAAAGTGACTTGTGAGTGTCGAGTTAAGTACCTTAATCCTTTAAAGAAAGAACGAAAAGGAACAACAGTTGTTTGGCGACCGTTTCTGAATCTGTTGTCGACCATAAAGTATCGATGTGTTTACACTGGATTCTTAAGAAATGTCAGGTTTGAGAGTGAACCATAGTTCTCTGCTGGTCTTGGAAGTGAGCTGGGGGGAAAAACACCCAACCTTCTTTTGGCAAGTGCTTGCTGTGCAGGTCCTGAGGTTTTGCTTGATAAAAACATACAGGAAACCAGAAGTTGCCTTGAAGCTTTACGTTTTTATTCAGCTGAACAAAGACGGGCTTCTCTTTAAAAAAAAGAGAGAGAGAGAAGCCCCAAATGTCAGAAAAGCCTTATTTTTATACCTTCTTTTATACCTTCTATTTTTATACCTTCTTTTATACCTTCTATTTTTACACCTTCTTCTTTATGACCTTGCATTCGTGGTTCTGCAAGTGGCCAGAGATAGCGGGGCTATCTGCACGTATTCACAATTGATACTGTCCCCTAAGTCCAGGTCAACATGCTAATAAAGGTTTACAGAATTAAAATATATAGATATATATAGATATGTAGATATAAATATAGAAAGGGACGCGGTGGCTCAGTGGGTTAGGACGCTGAGCTTGTCGATCAGTAGGTTGGCAGTTTGGCGGGTCGAATCCTGAGTGCCGCGTAACAGAGTGAGCGCCTGTTACTCGTCCCAGCTTCTGCCAACCTAGCAGTTCGAAAGCACGTAAAAATGCAAGTAGAAAAATAGGGACCGCTACGGTGGGAAGGTAACAGCGTTTCGTGTGCCTTTGGCGTCTAGTCATGCCGGCCACATGACCACGGAGACGTCCTCGGACAAGCACTGGCTCTTCGGCTTTGAAACGGAGATGAGCACCGGCCCCTAGAATCGGAAACGACTAGCACACATGTGCGGGGGAACCTTTACCTTTACCTTATAAATATAGATATATAGATATCGGTTTGGTTCGTCTCCAGCTTTTTCTTGCTGAGCTCCACCTTCGGGTCTCGATGAAAACCGAGAGAGGAATTCAGTAAAGTTAATGACGGGTGAGCAATTTTTTGTGTGAACCTCAATCCATCCAGCAGCGGTTTTGTACGCAAGGGGCAGCTCGCGAACGTTCTCGTGTTACACGAGCAACGGAGAATGCCGGAAGAAAAAAAAAAGCCAAACCCAAGTGAAGATTAGGTCACTCCAGTATGAACCTTTGAGGTGCAGAGCTTCGTGCAACTACAGCTAGGCCTTGACTTACAACAGTTCATTTAGTGACCGAGGGCTCACGGTGAGGAAAACCAGTTTTGGGAGCAGTGGAAGCTTGTCAGCATAACTAAAAATGTGCAGGTAATCCTCGACTTACAACAATTTGCTTAGTGACCGAAGTTAACGGCAGTGAAAAAAAGTGGCTTGCAACCTTTTTCCCCCCCCCACGCTTAACCACCATTGCAGCAACCGGTTCATCGTTATGGCAATTGGGGTATCCTGGGGTCACGTGATCCCCTTTGGCGACCTTTTGACAAGCGACGTCAAAAGGGGAAGCTGGATTTGTTTAATAACCGTCTTGCTAACGTAACAACACAAAAGGTTTATATGAAAGCATGGAAGCCATCCTTCTTAGGACAATGGGGAGTCTCCTCAACTGATTACAGTTATCAATGTGATGAATCAATTGCAATTGATTTGACCCTGCAACTTAGCAACAAGGAGGGCATCAACCTTGGCTTGTGAGTGTGATCTCTCTCCTCCTCGTGTTCTCCCGTTCTGTTAAATCCAGATGCCCTTTTTTGAAAAGGCAGAAAGCAAGGGAAGGCGGCTATGAATAATTCAGGACTGATGTTCTACATCAGGGGTGTCAAATTGCCAGCCGGGGGGGCGGGGGGGCAGTTGAATCATATGGAGGCCGCTCCCACCCCAGGTCTGGCAAGGCAAGGCAAAAAAAAAAAAAAAAAAAAGTCGCAACATGTCACGTGACACGGCGAATTTGACACCCGTGTTCTAGATTGACTGCTTGGAACCCATTCCGCTCTAAGCGCTCTAATTTTGGGAGTCATTTTGCGAGAAGGCAGCAGTTTCAGACTCTTGATGAAATCGGTGGTCGGCCATCCGGTTCTCACCGCCAGTCCTGGCCGACTCGCTGTTAAGTAACTTCTTTTAAGCGCAATGTGTCCTCCAGTGCTTGGCTTTTCCAAACTGGGTGGAAAGAGTTTGCTTACCGGAAATCCTGGAGAATGGCTCTTAATTTTTAGTCACAATCTTTGGAATTCAACAGGTTTTGTGACAAACCGCATCTTGGAAAGTCCTGGGAAGTCATAGTTAAATGAGAACCCACGAAACCCAAGTTTGAGGAGGCTGCCAAGGATGCAGGAGTGAGTGAAAATAAGAGTGTACCTGTGTTGCAAGCATGAACACGGAACTCGCTGTGTTCGCGTGAAGCTGTCTAGATTTAGAGGCCCTATGCTGATCAAATCTACGATTGCATAATACTTGGAGACATAACCGAAGGAAACGCTGGAGAACTGGTGGATGTCTTAGCCGGTTACAATTAAGGCCTTGACAATCCTTCCGTCATGATTTGAACTGCGATCTTTCCGGTGACATACACTCACATGTCGCATGGGTGTGGATTTCATGCACCACAGACATGAAAACGTGGGAAAGATTCCCATTGCCCATGTTACTTATTCCTCTCTCAATCTCTTCTACATGCCAAAGCTTCAATTACAGCATTGGGTAATCACCACACTGTTAAAAGAATGCGTAAAATTTATTCTCGACCCACACAGGTATGGAGATAAGATTTCCCGGGTTCCTTTTTTTTAAGAGTTATTTTTTTCCCCTCTCTTTCCCTGAAAAGTTCCTGCTATCAAAAACAGGATGGTGGTTTGGGGGGGGGGGTGTAGGTGGGGGGAAAAGCATCTTGAACTCAAGAGTTACAATAATTTATGCTTGATAAGTTCTGTTGAAAAACGCAAGGGATCATCCACGTAATTTATGGTTGTCCAACCTGAAGCCATTTCCGTGAAAAACAGGATGCTTGAAGAACAAGTTGCACCAACCTCATATATCAACATTTAATATCAAACTCATCCCATTCCGAAATAATTAAATTTTCTTGACAACCCCCGCTCTTCACAAAGGAAGAAATAACCACCATTTTGTTACAGGCATAACCCTTAAAAGTTGCTTTCAATTAACAATCTCGGGTGGGTTTCCTTTTTTTTTGTCCCAAAGTGGTTTTTCCCAAAGCCAACAGGTCTTTGTTTTGTATTGTGTTCTGTGAAACTGCCTTGAATGACTAAACTGTTAAGTTTTTAAGCAACATAAATTTAACTTAAGTGATGCGTTTCATTGTAGAAACTGACACGCATATGACTATAGTACAATAAAATGATGGATAACTTTCTGGGGATTGCAGTATCCACCTAAAATTATCTTAAATTCAATTTTTGTTTTTTTAGAGTTACATTCATCCATTGTTGCTAGCTATCACAGTTTAAAATTTAGTTCTGGATGATGTTAACAACCAGTACAATTTATTAAAACTTCCCAAAAACTGTTCTCGGGGCGCACTCCTGACAAGAGACAAATGACATTTCTGAGTTAATCCTCTTTTAATTAAACAGCAGATAAAGCAACTCAGTTTTCTGCAAAGCCAGGATATAAGAGGAACTATACATTTAATTCTGATTTTTTCTCTAAAGGCGTGAATGACACACACATAGGCTGGGGGAAGGAAAATGCTTCGGGGTTCAAGTGAAAAAAGCCAAAGCTTTTAAAAGATTTTTGCAAGGCTTTCCCAGAATATGTTCCAAATGGCCTTGGGGATGCTCTCGACTCGTTTGCCGAGAACCTGATCAAAAACTTTATTAACGTTGCTAATCAACGATTTGTTGAACCTCCAAATGGCTGTGTCCCTCACGAGATATTGTTCCCCAAATTCACTGTCAAGGTGTCTCCTACAATTGTAAAGGATTGCGACGTCCCTGGAGACTTCGAGCGTTCGACCGTATCCTTTGAGAACGGAATGGCTGGAGGCCTGAACCACATTCCTTGGGTTTACAATCATTTTCTTCAAAATATTGATATGCAGCTTATTGGGCTCTCGATAAACATGTTGCAATATGTTCACTCCGGGGATGGCTTTCCAGAAAGTGACATTGAATTTGTCCAAAGACAAAAACACATTCTGAGAAAAAAAGTGACTCTCGAAAAAAAAGATCCCAGCTCCTGGATGCTGATCCTCAAGGCTATCGATCATATCTTTCCAGCTTGGGTGTTTTAAGGGAAGGATAATTTCATTGATATCATTAAAAACCACATATTTACTTCTGTACATGTTCCGGTAAATGCAGTCATTTAAAACGGTCGTTTTCCCATAGTCCCAGTCGTGGTAAGAGTACCAAAAAGACGACAGACGCACGTAGGAAGTAATTGGCCAAAGTATGATCTCAAGAGTGCCTTCTTGAACGTAAAAGTTTAAAATCCGGTCCATGAGCGAGCTGCAGTTCATTTTGTAAATAAACACTTTCTTGGCCCCCAGGGTTTTGTACATTTCCATGCTTTGCACAAACTGCAGGACGTTGTCGTAATTCTCGGGCATGACAGACAGACAGACGGTGTAATCCCTCAGAAACCAAGTCCTGGAAACCCGGTTGTTGATTTCAAACCACGGGAGGTCAGCCATGGATCCCCTAGTGGATGGGTGAATGGACATATACTGGGGCAAGCAGCGTTGCGGTTCCAAACACACAATATCTGCCGCCCCAACCGGGAGTCCAAATCTCTCTGAGTGGATGTCAACGCTTGCCCGAATGATAGAAATGCGATTGTCATGACTGCAGCAAAACCAGCAATAAAGATCTTGGATTTTTTTGTAATGGACCACTGCAATTGCCCGGGTGAGGTTTTGTTGCCGGTCATCGTGGTACAACGAAATGATGAAGGTTTTGTTGTGTTTTAAGGCGGTGATGGTATCCTTGACCAGCTCACCTCTGCAAGGGCCCAAGGATAGCTTGGTTTGTGAGGCTGGGGACGATGGCCTTCTGGGGTACATTTCAAAGAGCAGAAGAATTAAAAAAGGGACGGCCATCCAAACCATCTTGCTCTTGAAGCGAGGCATCTTATTCCTTTGCTGTTGCTACAAAATATGTACATTAGACAAGTGAGAGGAGTAAGTAAAATTACGTTATTCCTCCTTAACAAATGGCTCCCTCTTAAAAGGAATAGATTTTAAGAGAAATCTCTTGAGCCCTCGGTATTTATTTATTTATTTTTGTCGTATTTATGTCGTGTCTACAGGAGGTGGTGACCCTTTGAGAGCTGAATGCAACAAAATTTCATTTTAATGTAGTGTACATTTTTAGTGTACATTCAAAGTGACAATGAAGTTGTTATTCTATTCTATTTCTTATTCTATTCTATTCTATTTTATCCATTTCATATTCTATTTCTATTCTATTCTATTCTATTCTATTCTATCCATTTCATATTCTATTCTATTCTATTCTATTCTAAAATACAATGGAAGCTGAACAACGTGCTTGTAAAGGTGTGTCTGTTGCAACCTGAGCATTTCCTGGAAAAAGCCCTTGTTGCTTTCTTTGCAAGGCCTTTCAACAAAGGTCCAGTTGCCCCACCATTCAAAGGAAGGCACCTTTGTCCAGCAATGCCTGTTCTACCTGGTGACTGAATAGCTCCATTTTCTCAGACCTTAACCACAGCTACATTGAGAACAACAGACAGAACCTACCGATAAAGGAGAATATTTGTAGATTGAGGTTTGAAAGGAGACTTTTTGTCGATCAGGGCTGAAACTAGAAAACATCATCAGTGACTCAACCTGAGCCTTTCCTGAAAAACAAGCCCTTGTTGCTTTCTCTGAAAGGCCTTTCAACAAAGGCCCACCATTCAAAGGAAGGCACCTTTGTCCAGCAGCACCTGTTCCACCTGATGA
>JAKJMR010000130.1:0-11310 GCA_024449315.1 Daboia siamensis | reverse complement strand
AACAAGCACCAAGGTCCCCACAATCCTCCTCCTCCTCCTCCAAACCTCACTCCCTTCTAGCACTGATGATGTTACCTAGTTGGGTCATGAAACGTCTGCAAGAAAACCACCAAGCTCAGAGTTACTGTATATAAACAGGGAACAGTACTGAAGTTTGCAGATGATACAACAGTGATATTCTATTCTATATCCATATCTCTGTTAATGTGTGTGTGTGTGTGTGTGTGTATACACACACACACACACATACACATACATACACACATATATACATATATAGATACACATATACAGATACACACATAAATCTATTATTGATATATATATATTATTGATATATATATATTGCTCAAAAAATAAAGGGAACACTTAAACAACACAATGTACTGTATTTAATAGTAGGATGTCTTATTTTGTGTTCCCTTTATTTTTTTGAGCAGTATACACACACACATACACACACACATATGTAATTGATAGTTAATGGATATTTAGAGGATATAAATGTAGCTGAAATTAATATAGTTTATACATCCACTCTATATTAATTTCAGCTACATTTATATCCTCTAAATATCCATTACCTATCAATAATAACTGTCTCCAACTCTCATCTACATCTATTTATATCTAATATAGATATATATTCATTATATATATGCATTATATATCTATCAATGTCAATATCAGCTATATTGTCAAAGAAAAACTGATATTTCCCTGCCATTAAAGGCTATTTTTTTAAAAAAAAATAGAGTAAAATCAAACCTAAAATCCTCACCTCAAGGATTTCCTCAGGAAGCTGAAGAAAAATGCTATTTTTCTCCCCTCAAAAGAAAAAAGAAAGAAAGAAAGAAAGAAATAGCGTTAACCCCTGAGGAGTTATATGAGGAAAGGAGGGAGGGAGAGGAATAAAAATGTATATAAAAATTCCCGCCTTTTCCTCTCCTCTTGGAATGGCTGCTAATAAACTGCTCAAAATGGTGGAAAGTGGCGCCTCCCTGTTCCTCCTCCTCCTCCTTTTCCCTCTTGAGGGTGGAAGAAGTACTATAATCATGTAAGCTTAAAAAGGCTATCTATCTATCATTTATCTTATCCCTTGTCTACCTTTATCTATCCATATTTATTTATTTATTTCTATTTCTCTCTATTTGTATCTATATTTATCTTTGTTTATCTCTATGTATCTATTTCTCTATCAATCTATCATCTATCATCTATCTATCTACCTATTATCTATTTATCTTATCCCTTGTCTATTGTATCTATATTTATTTATTTCTATTTCTCTCTATTTGTATCTATCTATATTTATTTACCTTTGTTTATCTCTATGTATCTATTTCTCTATCTCTATCTATCTATCTATCTATCTATCTATCTATCTATCTATCTATCTATCTATCTATCTATCACCTAGCTATTTATCTTATCGCTTGTCTCTTGTTTATATTATGTTGTCTATATGTATCTATATTTATTTCTTTATTTCTATTTCTATTTGTATCTATTTTATTTATCTTTATGTTTATGTATCTATTTCTCTCTCTCTCTCATCTAGCTATCTTATCCTTTGTCTCTTGTTTATCATCTCTTGACTACCTTTATCTATCTATATTTATTTCTTTATTTCTATTTCTCTCTATTTGTATCTATCTGCATTTATTGATCTTTGTTTCTCTCTCTTTATATCTGTCTGTCTGTCTGTCAACTATCTAATCTGTCTTTTTAATTAGATTTATACAATCACCCAATTAAAAAAAAAACTATTCCGGGCAGCCTTACAAATCTAATGGAATAATGGCTGTGGACCCCTAAATACATCTGCCACTGTCAGAAGTCCATTCAGATACCACCAAACATCTTGCTATCCTGACTGAGATTCCTAGCTTGCATACAACAGCTTGGAGCAAAACTGGGCTTATGACTTATGCCCAAAATGTCTTTATTGTTAGCAGAAAATGTGACATCTCAGCCTGGGTGCAGCTGAGACCAGGTGAGCTTCCCAAAAGTATCTTACGGCTACAGTTCTGAAAGATCAAACTCACAGCAGAGAGAATCAAAAACGGGAAATCACTGAAACTCAATAAGCATCTCCGATTACAAAGCTCAGGAGCTGTTCCTGAATTCGCATTTCCACATCTGCCAACTTCCCCAATCCAGTTTCTCTGTAAGGCAGGGAGGGCAACGCATTGTGGTTGTGAAAAGGTAAAGTATAAAAGAAGTGCTTCGGCAGGCTAAAACGTGGACAGCACATTTCGGGATGGTCGCAGCTTAACAAAAGAACAGCTTGGGTTGCAAAGCGTAGCGCAATATCCCACGGAAAAATGTCCCACAGAAAAAGCAACGAAGCAAGACGTGGCGACGTTCAAACAAGGGTAAATCCAGGAGAGAACTTCACAGCCCTCACCTAAGGCAGATTCTCCCCCCCCCCCCCAGATGATTGCCATAGATGTTAGAGAATCTTTTCCGGCTGGTTTTATCCCGTGGCTGAGAACATTTCGGGTGCTGGGTCATCTTTATAATTTTGCAAAAAGGGGAAGGGGGTATATAAACCTGGCATCTGGAGAAGATTTGATGGCCCAACTTGTGAACAGCTCAGATGAAACCCAAAGACACGTCCACTAAGATAGGCTTCTTGGTATACATCTTCCTTCTTCCAGGGTTGTGTTAGAGCAGGCATATTTTACACAACGTGCCTAGCAGTTGTCAAGTAACAGATCATACCCGCACAAATGCACAAAATCAGACTGAGAAGTTGCACGCACAAAAGCAGACTGGAGAGAAATTGTATGGACAAAATCAGACTCGGGAGAAGTTGTATGCCTGCCAGAAAATAGACTTAACACTTTGAAGACTCATCTATCGCATGCCTTCAGATGTGCATCTAGAAATAAATATTCTTTCGCCCAGGCACGGAATGGGTTTTACCTAATTAAAACTTAATGTGCTTTTCTACGGCAATCTCTTATGGCCCCTGTTTAAAATGGATATTCAGAATAGCAACAATTGCAGTCTTACTCCGGCTGTGCGTTTTGGGTGCAGCCTCAGCAAAGGAGACAGGAAAAGACACCACAAAATAGTGGTCAAGAATCTGTGTTGGTGAATTTATTGTCCTTCAAAGTTCCCATATGCACAACTCTTTGGAAAGATAGCTTTTTGACCATTGAATGGAAGTTCATGAACTTCATTATGTTCATTATGATATAAGCTTCGTAGCCCCCTTTTCAATAAAGCAAGTTTTTGGCACAGATAAACAAAGATATTTACCTACATTACAGAATCACAGAATTTTGTCCTGAGTACATTGAAATATTTTTTTTCAAGGGAAGTATAAGGCAGACCTTCCTTTTTTAAAAAATATCATTAAGTCCTGTGTTATATCTACTAGTCTAGTGGGTTTTACCTCAAGGCTTAATAAGCAGTTGCCAGGGACATCATCCATCTATAGATACCTACAGATTCATGGCTGAACCCACAATTTGTTTCCTATTTATTTCTCCCTCTGGCTTCCCATTTTTCAATCAAATGCAGATTGCTTGATTATTAGAAGACACATCTTTTTCCTCCGTTTAAGATAGCTTAACTATGTTAAACACTAGTCCCAATGATTCAAGTTGACTGACTGCAAAAAATATTGCGATCAGGTTCCACCACAGCAGCGATAAGTTTAAAAATAAAAGGAATCCATAATAAATAAAGAGAGTGCTACAGCATCAGAGCACACTAAAATCTTATGGGAAAAACTAACCCATCAACCGAGCTACGGTGACTTATAACAGCTTGTTTAGTGACCGTTCGAAGTCACAACAGGATTGGGAAAAATTGACTCGTGACCATTTTTCACACTTTGTGCCATTCCCCAGAGTCCTGGGATCAAAATTCAGATGCTTGGCAACTGGCATGTATCCTTGACAGTTGCAGCATCCTGGGGTCACATGATTCCCCTTTTGGGACACCCCCCCCCGACAGGCAAAGTCAAGGGGGAAAGCCAGAGTCACTTCACAACCGCATGAGTAACTTAACCATCGCAGTGGTCAGCTTAACAACGGTGGCGAGGAATGGGGCAAACAAATGTTTCACTTAACGGAAAAAATGTGGGGCACAATTAGGGCCATCGCTCGACTTTTCTATCAGTCTTTCCCGTGAAAAACGGCTTAAAATTAGTGTACTATGCACCAAAATGACCATTTCCCCCCCCCCCCCGAAGTAGAAACAGTGTCAAGATTGAGAGGTAGATCATGCATTCAAATGAGGAGTGTGTGCGCGTGCATAATGATATATGTGTATGTTGGAGAGAGACTCTTGACAATATAGATGTGTGTACACACACACACACACACACACACATGCTATTTACGAAGGCATCAACTTTTTTGCTTTTGAACTGGGTCACCGGCTCCTAAAATCCCAGCTTCAAGGAAGACATTGCTCACTTTTGGAATCAAAGTCTTGTTGTAACTCCAGAATATTGAGTCTCGAATCAAATCACTGTCGGGCACATTAGTACGTTCGGGGATCCTGCAGTGGTAGTTAAAGGCGATATGATTTGAAACTTGAACAGAGGCTCCATGCTGCTTAAGAAGAGAATGGACTGAGGTCTGGATTACTGCGGTGGGATCCAGAATCATTTTCATGTTGTTGAAATTGCGAATGTCTTTGGGCTCCCTGTGAATATGTTCAAAGACGTTAATTCCTGGCACTGTGGCCCAGGACGAGAAGTTGAAGGGAGTCTTGGAAAACACAGTCCGACGGAAGACCTGGTTTTCAAAGAGGAAAACCCTAATTCCTGGATATTCCTTCTCCAATCTTTGCATGAGCGACTTCCAATCGGCATCTTTCCTGGGCAGAATGAACTCATCGGGATCAATAAGCAGAAGATATTTGCTTTTGTACATGTTATAGTAAACACAGTCGTTCAAGGCCGCCAGTTGCCCGTAGTAGCCAAGATCTTTCTTTTCCATGGAGTAGTGCCAGTGCGAAGATACGTTCAGGTACACATCGATGGGCCACGGAATAATTTCCACAATGCCTTTGGAGATATAATAATCTAGGACTTTGTCCATGAGCGGGCTGCAACTGTTCTTGTAAATTGTCACCTTTTGGACCCCCAGGAGTCTGTACAGCTCCATGGACTGTACAAACTGCAAGACATTATCGTAGTTCCCAAACATGGTCGACATGCAGATGGTGAAGTCCAGAGAGGGCTTTCCCGTTTGGATGTTTCGGATGGGAAATAGGGGTAGGTGAGTAGACTCCAATTCAGTGGAGGGGTGAACAGAGATGAACTGAGCATGGCAGTCTTCTGGCTGAAGGCACAACACATCCGCTGTGCCGTACGGGAAGTCAAAACGGTCTCTGTGGAGATCAATCTCTCCTTTTACCACCCAAATCGCCTGGCTGCTTTCACAGCAAAAGATGCAGTAAAGTTCCCGGACTTTTTGATGGTGGATAATGCTGACAACGCGGACGAGGTTCCCCTCTCGTTTGTCGAAATAGGGGGTGACGATAAAACTGTGTCGATCTCGGAGTGGGGTGATTGTACCGTCAGCTATCGAGCCTTTGCAAAAAGGACTGGGAAGTTTCTTTCGGTTAGCATTTGCACCAAAAGGACTCCAGCTTCTGTTCTTCCAATATGACACAACGCACAACATAAGGACGAAAAGGAAGCCGAAAATTTGAGGGGTTGATCTGTTCCTTCTCCCACAGATTGCCATTCCCGAAGCTCCTGCAGTTCTTTGACTTGGTCTAATAAGAAAATAGAAAGCCAGGATTATATTGGAATGTGAAGTCATTTGCTGTTAAAAATAAAAGTTTGGGGAGTGGGGGGGGGCCTTCTTCAGCTCTGACTGGATGGTGGGGAATGAAAGGATTGATATTCCTTGCAGACAGCTCCATGCATATTTGCACTACTCAGGTGACCCTGAGGACACAGATAAAGCTCCAGGTGGCCTCAACCACTCCCTAAAAATGCAAATGACCAGCTATCTGCAAGCAATACAAATCCTTCCATTCCCCCCACCATCCGGTCAGAGCTGAAGAAGCTTCTTGGATGAGAAGCGAAATGTCTTCAAAGGGAAACCAAGGAAGTCCAGTTGCCTCTTGAAAAAGCACCTTTGGGACAACCCTTACCTGGATGACTGAGCATCTCCACAGACATTCAGATCTAGTTGTACTTTATGCTTAAGAGTAACTAAATCCCCAATTTAACCTGTATCATCCAATGGATAAATTTAAGCTGAACCTAAAATTAACAACAGCAATGAAAGCAGTGGTGACATTTTATAAGTTGCTATCGATAACCACCCTATTTTAAATGTACTTACCTACGTATTCCTTATTTTTTTTAACCTCACTGACCGATTTTTGGCATGATGCTAGATTGTGGCTTGAGGCCAGCTGAAATCTGAGGTCCCTCAGTTCCCAACTTCTCAACTTCTTCTAAGGAAACAAATCTTCTTGACTCACGCTTTTTCACTGAGGGGAGCCTCCCACCTTGCCGTCAACGTCACGTCAGTTGCTAGCAGGCCCTTCAGCTTTGCAAAGGAGCCAAATCTTATTTGACCTAAGCATTGTAGAGGCCTGGTGCTGGAGAAGACTCCTGCGAGTCCCTTGGACTGCAAGGCGATCAAACCGGTCAGTCCTAGAGGAGATCAACCCTGACTGCTCTTTAGAAGGCCAGATCCTGAAGCTAAAACTCAAATACTTTGGCCACCTAATGAGAAGGAAAGACTCACTGGAGAAGAGCCGAATGCTGGGAAAGATGGAGGGCAAGAGAAGAAGGGGACGACAGAGAAGGAGGTGGCTGGATGGAGTCACTGAAGCAGGAGGCGTGAGCTTAAATGGACTCCAGAAGATGGTAGAGGACAGGAAGGCCTGGAGGAATGTTGTCCATGGGGTCGCAATGGGTCGGACACGACTTCGCAGCTAACAACAACAATAATTGTAGAAGGGCCGTCCATACAGACTTTTCTTCAGAATGGGGAACAGTCTGTAGACACTGGGACACCCACACCGTGAGAATTTGTAAGGATAGTTTGTCTTCCTCTAATTTAGTGTCTACCCAGGCCATCCCATAACATAGAAAACCTCCTGTAATTTTTCAAATACTTTAGGTTGACCCTCTCTTCTTCTTCAAATATTGGCATGCTGCTATCATGTTACCCCTAATCCTTCTTCTCACTAGACTAGACATACCCAATTCCTGCAACCATGGTGGATTAAGAATTGAGATTTAAAGGCTGCACTCCCACCTAAGACTGATCCACAATGAATTATTCTTCAACTGTGGTTTAGTTTGTCGTATCCTAGGACAGGAAAGACTTTGGAAGTCTTCTAGCCCAGGGCTCTTCAAACTTGGTACTTTTAAGACTTGTGGACTTCAACTCCCCAAATTCCTCAGCCATGATGGTTGGTTGAGGAATTCTGGGAGTTGAAGTCCATGGGTCTTAAAGTTGCTAAGTTTGTAGACCCCCTGTTCTAGCCCAACCTTTCCCTAACGTTTCTCTGTTCCTCACACCGAAAGAAAAGAGACACATTAACCGTATCCCAAAGGCCGGTAGTACCTTTTTAGAGTAACTGCAGCTCACTTCATCCAACACAACCGGTGCTTCATTGTGACCAGTAAATGCAGCAACGTCAACAAAAACTGGCCCAGCGTTAAAAGCAGCTCTTTCTTTGCTGTTTTTTTCTTTCGCCGTTGACGTTTTTTTCGTTCTCTGTGCCTCTTACAGCCAGAGCTTAAAGCTGTTGCCCCAATGAGGATTATTTTTTTTGCCCGTGCCAAACAAACACTTATTCGTTTCTTTGAATTATTTCTACACTCTGTTAAAAAAAAAAAAAACACACCCACAGCCTTCAGCAAACGGGTGGGGAATCTAGCAAAATACACATCCGCTCTTGTGTAAGAGGGTTTCTGCTCAGCAGGTTTCAACCTCCGTCTCTGCCATCTATCATCTTTCATTGTGGTGGTTAGGATGCAGTTTAGCATTTATAAAAACAAACCCGCTGAGCTCAGAGGAAAGTATACTAGAAGAACGGTGTCCATGTTGCCAAGAAAGCAATGCATCTTTGTTGCTTGGTCAGTCTCCTCATTTTTGATTTCCTCCATCAGTTTCAAAGCGAGGGGTATAACAGAATAATGGAGCTGGAAGGGACCCCGGAGGTCTTCTAGTCCAACCCCCTTGCTCAGGCAGGGACAAATGGCTGTCCAGTCTCTTCTTAAAACACCTCCAGTGTAAGGTGCGGCTGAACACCTGTGTGTGTTTCAGTCCACCAAGCTTTTGCAAACGCTTTCTTTTGAATTAAAGAAAGGAATGCTGGAATTCCAAGTGAGTTTGTTTGTTTTGGGATCTTGCGCCACATTCCAAACATACGGCAACCGCTTTTCCTAGCTGTCTCTTCTTCCCTGTCTTCTGCTACCATCATTACCCCAACATGTTTACCATGGGAAATGGGAGATACAATTGAAACAACACTGGAGGAGCGCAAGTTGGAAGATGCTGAGAAACAGGTAAAAAAAAAAAAGATCTTGCCACTCAGAAATGAATCTTCTCACCTCTTTTGAACCCAAGCCTGCACACACCCATTGCACAATCTGGCAATAGCACGGTTGCTAAAAAAAATAAGGCAGTGCAACTATCTTTGATTTTTAAGCAGTTCAAGAGGGCACTCGTGGCTAGTCTAGAGAAAAGAAGGTGTAGGGGTGAACGTGATAGCAGTATTCCGGGTATTTGAGGGGCTGCCGCAAAGAGAAAAATCAGGGTGTCTACTCATCTTGCAAAGCACCAGAAGGCAGGACAAGAAACAATGGATGGAAACTAATCAAGGAGAGAAGCAACCTGGAATTGAGGAGAAACTTCCTGACAGGGAGGACAATTAACCAGTGGAACAGAAGCTGTGGGTGCTCCATCACTGGAGATTTTTAGGAAGAGACTGGATAGCCACTTGTCTCAAATTGTATTCTATCTATCTATCTATCTATCTATCTATCTATCTATCTATCTATCTATCCATCCATCCATCCATCCATCCATCCATCCATCCATCCATCCATCCATCCATCCATCCATCCATCCATCTATCTATCTATCTATCTATCTATCTATCTATCTATCTATCTATCTATCTATCTATCTATCTATCTATCCATCTATCCATCCATCCACCCATCCATCCATCTATCTATCTATCTATCTATCTATCTATCTATCTATCTATCTATCCATCTATCTATCTATCAATTGTAGGAAGAAAAGTCTTCATCATGGTTCCTCCAAGCAGGGAATAAACATGGCAACCGCTTTGGGAAGAAGGTTGCAGAGGAAAGCCAGGCAGAAAGATGGATCCAACAGAAAAAGAAGGGCTGAGCACATGTGGGTAGTGGGTTTTCATACCCCCTGGACTCTATTGTCTGGAGTTATTTCCTGTTTCAAGCTTTTTATTTCCTTTGTCACGTATTCTGTCCTGAGCCTAGGTGTGCCCCTCTAGGATTCTTGCTGGTTGTCTGTCCTATTATGTCCCCTGCTTCCCTGGGGCTGATGTTGACTCTAGAGATCTTTCTTCCTAATCCCAGTTTCCTGACAAGATGATCACCTCTGCATTTCTATAGAGTTGGTTTCTGCTTGGGGCTGTTAAGAAAAACTGGGCATGCTTCTCTGCCTCTAACTTCTTTTCAGGAAATGTATTTTCCTGCCCTTTTCATAGTTCCTTCTCTGGGGGAGCTGACTTCCCACGCTATCTATCTATCCATCCACCTTCTTAAACTGCTTCTGGAGGCAAGTCACTCCCCTGAGGAATTGTTCTCGCTGTCAGGAAGTTTCTCCGAACAGAGAAATTTGCTTCTCCTCTGGATTCGTTTCTGTTCTCAAGAGCAATTTTGAGCTCTTAGGTTTAAAGGCAGGATTTTACTCCCTCAAGCAATGAGCAAAGCACGCCTCTTTCAAAACTGAACGGAGATCCTTCCTATCTTCTAGCCCTTCTTTAAATTAAGGCAGCGGAGGAGTCTGCCGCAACAATGTTCTAGTGGCTTTCCTTCAAGAGGCTTTTGGCCCCGTCTCCACTTTCAGCCCACCCAGCCACCCTTGCTCCAAAGCTAGCTGACAAAGCCAGCTACTCACATCACTCCACAAATTGTTCATCTTTTCATTTTCTGCTGGGCGTGTTTCTTGGCAGACGCCTGGTTCAGCCCGAGAGGAAGGAGTGAGCGAGTCAGCGGCCTCTTCTGCTTCAGGAGATGTTTCTTCATCCTGTTTCTGCCGCACGGGAGCAACATTTGAATTTACTTGGGCTCCGAGCGAAGGAAACAGAACCTCGAGCTACTCTGAAAAGCGAGCTTCAACTTTCATCCCTTCGCTTATACTCTAGCCGGTGGGAGGGAACTCTCCCTGTTAACGTAGGCTGGCTTCTTTGTGGCTTGCGCCTCTCTGTGGGTGCCTGGCATGTGTGTGTGGTGTCTCTGTGTGTCTGTGTGCTGGTCTCTGTGCTTTGTGGAGATGGTAGGGGTTGGAAGATACGATAGGTGGGCTGCAACAGAGGAACCCTCGGGAGAGGGAATAATCAAGCAGGGAAGCAAACTGGAACTCAGGGGAAACTTCCCAAACGTGAGAACAATTAACCAGTGTAAGGGCTGGCCTTCGGAAGTTGTGGGTGCTCCATCACTTGAAGTCACTTATCTGGAATGGTTTAGAGCAGGGGTGTCAAACTGCCGGCCCACGGGCCAGATACGTTGCGACGAAACCGTGCCCGCCCCATTGCTGGCAATAAGGAAAAAGCTCCAATACGTCGCGCGGCGTCACGTGACGTCGTGAGTATGACATGTCGGGTTTAGAGGAATATTCCTCCAGTGGGACTGAGTTCACGGTGACCTAACCCAAACCTAAACTAAGTGGGATTTTCCTCCAATGGGATTTTCCCATGTATTTTACCAGGAAACCTAGATAGGGCAGCCTAGAAAGGTAAGTGCCCTCCTAACCATACCCAAGTGCTCCGGGTTTGTCGGCGGTGTCCATTTTGCTCTATGAGTTCACGGTGACCTAACCCTAACCCTAACCCTAAGTGGGAATTTCCTCCAATGGGATTTTCCCATGTATTTTACCAGGAAGTAAGAACTAAGAAGAAATTTCCCGCCTGTTAGAACAATTATCCAGTGTCTCTAGAAGTTCTGGGTTATATATACATATAGAAAACACGATTGAATAATGTGGAGAGAAGTGCCAGGCTGGCATGCATAATTGACAAGTGGGTGAGCTTGAGGGAGGGGCAAAATGTCATTGGAATGCGGCATTACGTCATCTTGGCACGGTGCCAAGG
>JAKJMR010000129.1:797437-891668 GCA_024449315.1 Daboia siamensis | reverse complement strand
CGTCTTGGGTGGCCCTGCACGGCATAGCTCATAGCTTCATTGAATTATGCAAGCCCCTTCGCCACGACAAGGCAGTAATCCATGAAGGGGTAATTTTATGTAGTAATACTTAATAGTTTACAAGAGATGTAGAGAATCAGTAATGAACATCATTTTTATGCTGAGTATAATTTGGCTTCTGCAACATGGCCTGATGTGCTAAATACTTTCTTTGTTCTAGTATATCAGGGTTGTAGTGTGGAAGGGGTAACTTTGAAAACATGCGTAAAAGGTCCTTTTATCATCTTCCTCTGTCTGATATTTTGCATATGTTTTGAGCCTCACCTCCAGGATTTATTATAAACCTAAAATTCTCCATTCCAAGACAGTTGTGTATATATTGGATAAAGGAATTCAACACTTACTTTATTAAGTGTTTTTTCCACTAAATATGCCTATTTATAGTTTGTATGTATACTGATAGTTTCAATATACTACCTACATGTTTATAATAGGCTTATTTCATTTCTTAATCTGTCTTACATCAAAGCTTGTTTTCTTCCATAGGATAATACCTCTGCTAGATCATTCTTCATCAGAGAATTTTCCAAGAAACCTGTCCGGCTCTGAAAGTTTGGATGCTTCCAGAAGATATTCCCAGAGAGTATGTCGCTATGATCTGGATGAAATTGATGCATGCTGGTTGGAACTTTTCAACATGGAGCTCAAAGAAATGGGTAGGTGTTCGTTCATGAGTGTGTATATGTTTTAATTTCTAATTTAAATTTTACCTCTCTTTTTATCCAAACCAAACTCTTCATCACTTTTTTTTTCTTGGCTAATGCTAGATAGCTAAGATTATATATAGGATGAATCTTAATGAACTAATAATTGAAAGTTGAGCAGCTTAAAAAGGTTAATTCACTCACCACCATTGCCCAAGAAATAGCTTGAGGGTATATCTGAGATGATAAAGGATGAATAGATAGGAATTGGATTCCCCCCCCCCCCCCCAGGGTATTGGGACTCAACTTAGGCAGCTTTCTTTTTCACAAAATGGTTGCTATATGAAACACAGCCAGTAACAAAGCACCAATTTACTGGCATGCAACCTTCCATAGCCTTTATCCTTTGTGACAGAATATCTAACGGACTCTGGAAATGCAGAGAAGTGAGCATGACTGTTAAAGGAGGAAGCAAGGCAGTTCTAAAAATGATTTCTTAGTTTTGGAAGTGGGGGGAATATGAGAGACACTTAAGAAAGTCTCAGAATTAGCTATGCATTAGTCACATTAGGTATAAACTGAGCTGGAAAATGACTTTCACGGGCTGTCAAGATCTTTTATATTACCATACTAGCAATAACGATTATTGACTAGAAATCCAAATGATTCTTGTTCCCTGAGTTTGCTGGCCATGCAGGGCTTGATGCTCTTGGAAGGTGCTGCCTATTTATTATCCAAGCTGGGTTGGGTTTTCTTTCTGAAAAGGTGGACTCTGAGCAGTTCCTATTTTTCATTTTTTAAGAATGGGACAAGGTAAGGGAGTCACACTGTTAGCTAGAGTTTTCCACAACACAAGTGCCAGTTATGTTAACCATTTACAAGCATCTACAGTTGTAGCCCTGAAGAGAGTGCAAAACAGAGTATCTGAGCAGGGGTGAGAAAGGTGAGGGAAAAGTGGTGGATTTAAACTGGAGTGGGTATCACAAGGGCTACTCTGTCATGTGGACAAAGGGCAATTAGCCACACTAAGTGGCTCCATTCTGATATGCAGTCAAGCTTCTTATCTAATCATGCCTTGTTGGATGTCTGGGTAGCTTCTGCCAAGTTTAAACAGGGGAACCTGACAAAGAGCATTTTGGGAAAGGTAGACAGTTCTGGAGGGCAGTAGTTTACTAAGAAAATGTAAAAATAATAAGTCATGTGGGACAGAGAGACTGACTGGCACAAAGAGTGGTGTCTTTGGGCATACTGAGATGATTGGAAGTACTGCTGTTAATCATATATTTCATGTTTTTCTATTCTGTGATGAAATTAAACAGTATTGTATTGTATTTAAGATTTGTATAACTGCCCTCTGGGTAATTCACAACAATAAAACTATAAAACCCATGAAAGCATATAAAAAAATAACAGTCCTGCCGCTCCGTCAACCTTCTCCAGCATGATAGATGGAGAATCCACGAATGGGTTAACTCTGTCTTCCTACCCAAATAGCCTCTCCTGGGCCAGGATACCTCCCAGTCACGACTTAGTCTGTGCCCAAAATAGATGTGATAATTTTGGCTTCCAGTTTGCAGTCTGAATTCATTGAGCAGGTTGTATGGTTCGTTACTTTTCATTCGTGAATTCTCCATTTCCCTCTCTGCACTGGGATCAGCGCAGCTCCTAACAGCTCAGCAGATTTTCCTCTTCCTTTGGAGCTTCAAACTCCAGGAAGTGTTAGATACTGACATATTATAAACAATCTCCCGACCTGAGAAGAACCAGGGAAGCTCCACGCGGCAGCCGTTGACAGATGACAGCTGTCAAAAGGCTGCAGGAAGAAACCATGCACGCGCACTACCGGCAGCAGCCGCTGACAGTGACAGCTGTCAGAAGGCTGCACAGGCGCATTAACCCAGCAGGCTAACAGCCGCGAGCTGTCAGAATGCCAGCCTCAGATACACGCCTCCCCTCAGCCAGCAAGCCAGCCAGCTGACAGATTCCCCGGCTAAGCCGCGCAAGCACAGTCGCCGGGGAGCTGTCAAAGCTACCGACTGGCTATTGGTCGCGGCCCGCGAGGCGGGAGAATACAAGTCCCTGATTCGCTGTTACTGTTGACAGTTTGCTATAAAAGGGCATGTTTTTCCGCTCAACAGCTGGTCCGGAGCTGAAGCGAATAAATCGTTAAACCTAAGCCTGCCATCTCTGATCATTGTCCGAGATACTTCACTGGTGACGAAGGTGGGATCCCGGTACAACAGAGCTGGTCACTGAGCTAAGTCACGGCTAGAAGGAGCTCCGTGCCCCCCTAGCCACACAAGTCACTGCTGAAGTCACTGGCTGAGGGGAGGCGCTTGTACGGTACCGCTTGTACGGTACCGCAGACCCACGCTATGGCCAACCTCGGACACATCAGAGAGTTCGATGTCCGACATCCCGAAGGATGGGAGTCACACTGGGGCCAGGTCAAGGGGTACCTCGTCGTGAACAAAATCACGGGAGGATCGCCATAAAGCCGTGGCACTACTCTGCCTCAGCGGACCGGCCGTTTATGATATCGCCATTGGACTCTGCAGCCCGGACCCAGTCGCCACTATACCCTATGCAGAGCTGACGGAATGCCTCAGCAAGCACTTTATGCCCAGGCGGTCAGAATTGTACTGGTGGCTCCACTTCGCTTGCCGACAATAGCAACCGGGCGAAGCGTCCACCGCGTTCATCGCAGGGGTCCGTCACACCGCCCGCAGGTGCCAATTCCCGGACCTGGAGGACCGCATTAGAGACCAGATCATTGCCGGGCTCCAGAATGAATGACTCCAGCGGAAACTGGTGGCAAAGCCCACGATGGATCTTGCAGAACTTACCCTAGAGAACATGGCGTACGAAGTTAGCCATCGCGAAGACCCCTCGGCGTTCGATGACGGCCCCAGCGGCTCGGTCCATCAAGCCCGGGAAGCAGACTTCGAACCCCCAGAGGTCGCCTCCACTGTAGACGCGATCATCCCCTGTTTCAACCGAATGGCCGCCGGCTGCGTGGGAAGCCGCAGACCAACCAAGCCAGGGGGCGCCGGCCAAAAAACCCATCCCTGCAGGCACCAGAGCCAGGTGCGCCAGCTGCGGTGGGGGCCACGCCAGAGCCACTTGCAGATTCAAAAACGCAAAGTGCCATGGATGCGGAAAGACCGGGCACATCCGCTCCACATGCCGCAGCCAAAACCGGGAGACCCTCCATGAACTTGAGGAAATTCCGTCAGGTAGGACTAAGTTTTCCCACCCTCCCCAGAAAACCGTACTGTCCATTCTGTCCAGCCAGAAGCCCTGTGCCACCCATCACATACTGGCCAAGATTAAGGTCTGGGTCAAGATCTAGGGCAGGGGTGTCAAACTCAATTTCATCGAGGGCCACATCAGCATTGCGGTTGCCCTCAAGGGGCCGGGTGGGCGTGGCCTACTGGGTGGGCGTGGCTAGAGTGCGTATGGCCTACTGGGTGGGAGTGGCCAGCTCTACATCATTGGCATCAAGGGTGCCTATGGGGGCCTGGGCAGGAGTGGGACAGATCTAGGGTCTCTGGCAGGAGGAGGGTCTCTGGGCCAGGGCCAAGGCAGTGGGGGCCATTCCCTCTCTGTTTCCAGGATGGCTTCGCGGGCCACATGAAACCACTTCGCGGGCCGGATCTGGCCCCCGGGCCTTGTGTTTGACATGTCTGATCTAGGGGGTCCCATGCGAGATGGAAGTTGACTCAGGGTCCTCTGTCTGTATTCTATCCTGGGACACTCTCCAAAAAATCAGTTCTAAGTGCAAACGCCGCATTCCTCTACACCCTTCCAAAATCTTATTAGCCGACTTCCAGGGCACTCCCATAACCTTAAAAGGACAGGCTAAGTTAAAAATAGAATTCAAAAAATTTCAAGGAAACCTCCTAGCTCAGATCACGGAGGGTCCCAGAACCAGCCTCATCGGCCTGGACTAGTTCGAGGCTCTGGGCATCCGCTTAGAAGGGACGAACCGCATCCTGTCTCAGACCCTGGAAAGCGTCTGCAAAACCTTCGCGGATGTTTTCGATGAGACTTTAGGCAGGTACACAGGCCCCCCCATAGATCTCAAGCTCAAACCCGAGGTCGGTCCCATTAGAATCAAAGCCAGAAGGGTCCCATTTGCACTAAAGCAAAAGATTGACAGAGAATTAGACCGCCTAGTCACCCTAGGAGTCCTGGAATCCACTGACAGCGAGATGTGGGAGACCCCTATAGTCACACCGGTGAAGCCAAACGGGGATGTGAGGATCTGCGTGGATTACAAAGTGACCCTCAACCGCGCATTGAACCCCCATGCTTACCCGGTCCCCGCAGTCAGGGATGTCCTGTCAGAAATTGGTTCAGGCTCCATTTTCGCAAAACTCGATCTGGCGCATGCGTTCCTGCAGCTCCCCGTCAGCAGGGACACAGCTGATGCCCAAACTATCGTCACACACTGAGGGTCTTTCAGGGTGACCCGCCTCCAATTCGGAATTTCCGTGGCTCCTGGTATTTTCCAGGAAATGATGGAAAGAACCCTGAAGGGAATCCCCGGGGTCTGCCCCTACTTCGATGACGTCCTCATCTCAGGGGATTCCGAAAACGTTTTAGCAGACAGGCTGCACGAAGTACTAACCAGCTTCCGCAGAGCAGGATTAAAACTCAAACGGGAAAAATGCTCCATCGGAGTCCCCTCCACCGAGTTCTTGGGGTATAGAATAGACTCCCAAGGAATCCACCCCACAAATTCAAAAATCCTAGCTATAAAGGCGGCCCCAACCCCTAAGAACAAAACTGAGCTCCAGGCATTCCTGGGGCTCCTGAATTTCTATCACGCCTTCCTACCCGGGAAGGCAACGATAGCAGAACCCCTACATAGGTTAATAGACAAAGGGGCATCGTGGCAGTGGACAGTAGTCCACGACGACAGTTTCAAAAAACTTAAACAATTGCTGTCAAGCAACACAACCATTTCCCATTACAAGGAAGATAAACCCCTCTGCATAGCATGCGACGCATCCCCATATGGGATCGGAGCGGTCCTAAGCCACCTCTTAAGCGACGGGACACAAGCGCCCATTGCATATTATTCGAGAACTCTCTCCAAAGCTGAAAGGAACTACGCCCAGATCGACAAAGAGGCACTGGCCATCGTGGCGGGCATAAAAAAATTCCACGATTATCTGTATGGCAGGCCGTTCACTATATTCACGGATCATAAGCCCCTACTAGGGCTATTCAGCTGGGACCGTCAAATTCCCCAAATATTGTCCCCTCGAATGCTGCGGTGGACTACCTTCCTCTCAGCTTATTCTTACCAATTAATTCACAAACCTGGCAGGGAAATGTGCCACGCAGACGGCCTCAGCAGGCTTCCCCTGCCCCAAGTAGACCCAGACCTAGCCCCGGCGGGTCACATCTTGGCCATTCAAGAGCTCTTGGAGTGCCCCTTGACAGCAAAAGATATCGCTGCCACCACTGGCAGAGACAAAACCCTCAGCAGAGTACTAGCTTGGGTATCCTCCGGCTAGCAGTCCATTAGCCCCGGCCCTGACTTCCAACCATATTTTAATAAACGGCACGAGCTGACCTCACACTTAGGCTGTATACTCTGGGGCTGCAGAGTAATAGTGCCACTATTCACAGACCCAAGGTCCTACAAACATTACACAAGGGACACCCTGGCATCGTAAGAATGAAAGCCTTGGCACGAAGCTACGTTTGGTGGCCGGCAATCAATAAGGACATTGAAACACACGTACCTGGCTGCTACCTATGCCAGCAGTCCAGACCAGTGCAGCCCCAGGCCCCGATTCACAAATGGGAAACCACCCGTAATCCTTGGTCCCGCGTCCACATCGACTTTGCCAGCCCATTCCAGGAACAGGTTTTCCTCATTATAGTGGATAGCTACTCAAAGTGGTTGGAGGTTCTCCCGGTTTCCAGCACAACAACGGCTGCCACCATTCAGGCTCTCAGGGGTTTTTTCGCAACACACAGCCTCCCCGACGTACTAATTTCCGACAACGGGCCTCAATTTACTTCTCGTGAATTTCAGATCTTCACGAGGAACAAATGTATTAGGCACGCCACGTCGGCCCCCTTCCACCCTTCGTCCAATGGTCTTTCAGAGGTCATGGTGAGGACCACCAAAGATGCCCTCCGAAGGATCATCGCAGGGGACTGGCACCGCCGTCTAGCCCAGTTTCTCCTAGCTCACCACTCTACGCCCTGTTCTACCACCGGGAAACCCCCCGCCGAACTATGCTGGGGCCGCCGGCTGGTGACGAGGCTCGACAGACTTCACCCCAACAGACCGGCGGCCAAAGAAACCAACAAGCCACCATCCAGATCATTCGCCCAAGGACAAAGTGTCTGGGCCCAGGACTATGGGGGAAGAGCTAAGTGGACCCAGGGTGTCATCCAGGAGCAAATGGGGCCCCTATCCTACACCATAGACAGCGGGGGGACTCACCCTTCGCAGACACACCGACCAGCTCCGTCCCAGGTCACATCCCAACCTCCCCCTGAGACCGTTACCTGGGGACACCGACCCAACCAGCAGCGATCACCCCGGCAGGCCGCAAACATCCCCGAACTCACAAACCCCACCCCCCACCCCCAGAGGACACTCCTGTGGCAAAAGAAGGCCCCATCATCTGCTGCTCCAACAGGACCAAACGGCCTCCCGCCTACCTCGTGGACTTTGAATGGGCCGGAAGCGCGCCGACAATCAACAGATGTGGTTAAATACATTATTGTTCCAAGGTTCAGTCAAAGGGGGGGGGGGGAAGGGGTGTTAGATACTGACATATTATAAACAATCTCCCGGCCCGAGAAGAACCAGGGAAGCTCCACGTGGCAGCTGTTGACAGATGACAGCTGTCAAAAGGCTGCCGGAAGAAACCACGCACGCGCACTACCGGCAGCAGCCGCTGACAGTGACAGCTGTCAGAAAGCTGCGCAGGCGCATTAACCCAGCAGGCTAACAGCCGCGAGCAACCTAAGCCTACAAACAAACGTTTCCTGTAGTTGCAGATCAGACCTGCACAACGATCTGGAGTAATTTTGGACCATTCCTCTTCACAAAACTGTTTCAGAGTAGCAATATTCTTGGGATGTCTGGTGTGAATCGCTCTCTCTCAATTAAAACATGACAACAGCTAATGTTTGTGTAGTATTATTTTAAGCAGACTGTTTTTCTATTGTTGTGACTTACATGACGTTTAGAGCGCATTTTATGGCCAATTCATGCAAAACTCCACGTAATCCCAAAGGGTTCGCATACTTTTTCTTGCAAGTGTATTATGTTATTAATATCACGTAGTATTCATATTTACCTGGGATTTTTCCAGGAAACAGTATAAACAAAGCAAAGGTTGAAGTAAATTGAATAAAAGTAGATGGGATAATAACATCCGTAGAGGGTTGCAGGGGATGTTAAAGGTATCTGATAGGATCAAGTTAAGATAAGGAAATTCCAGTCCAGGTAGGATTATAAGGTCTAGGCAGATGAGTTTGAGTCAAGAAGGTGGATGCTGGAGAAGGAGGAGGAGAAATCCTGTGACTTTAGCTGTAAACCTAAGCTTATATCTCTACAATTTTTTTTGCTGCTTGTGAAGCGTAACATTGAATAGAATTATGTTCTTTCTGATTTTGGGCAAGACTTCAGTAACAAGGTCAACACAATTCCAAATATACAAATTCCATATATGTTACCAAGGCAACATCACAGGTCAGGACACTGTTTTTTTTATTATTATTATTCAATAGATGCCTCAATACCATGCAAACTGAAAATCTGATTCTGCCTTCAGAACCCCTTTTTGTTTCCTTTTAGCTTCTTTTTGCTGGGAAAGAAAAGTTGTTGAGTTTACCTCTGAGCTGTTCTGTCTGTATTTGCTCATACATCTCTGAAGTGGAACGGTGCTCTGGCTGCCAATTCTTTCAAAGCTGCCTCGGCCATTTACCAAATATATCAAACAAAATCTGCAGGGAATCATACCACATCTCAGCTTCAGAGCTGTTTCTTATTTTCATGGCTCAGCCTTGAAGGAAGCCCTAGCCTCCTTATTAAGCTACTTCCCAATCCTACAGTCACACTCCTTAGAAAAAGTGGTTTGAGGAAGTTGCCATTATGCACACATCACATTTGGCTGTATAAAATATGATAAACCTAACTGTTTATGTATACTACATTTTTACTTCCTGCCCTGTGATTCAATGTACATTCAGAACTGAGTAAATTCTAGTGAAGACTGTAAAGATTGCTTTCAAGAACATTCATATACAGTTAGTTCTTGACTTGCAACAGCAGTTTGGACTGGAATTTCTGTCACTAAGTGATGCAGTTGTTAGGTGAAACATCTTGTGACCACACCACTTAGTGACAGCAGTTCTAATAGTCCCAATTGCAGTTGTTAGGCCAGGACCTCATATTTAATAATAATAATAATAATAATAATAATAATAATAATTTTATTTGTATACTGCCCTTCTCCCGAAGGACTCAGGGCGGTGAACAGGGCAAACATATAAAAATACAAAAATACAAAAGTTAAAAACGAATTAAACAACTGCCCAGACTAAAACAATGGATAAAATATTTACAGCAACAATAAAATCCCAACCCATCCCCCATCAGACCAGGCCGGCTTGTTCGAACAAATGAGTCTTCAGATCGCGCCGGAAGGAGCGAAGGTCGGGCGCCATCCGGAGCTCAACCGGCAACCGATTCCATAAATCCGGGGCGCCCACAGAGAAGGACCTCCCCCTGGGGGCCACCAAACGGTTTTCTTTGACCGTTGGCACCCTGAGGAGGCCCTCTCTGTGGGAACGCACAGGGCGGAGGGAAGTTGATGCCGGCAGCAGGTGATCCCTGAGGTACTCCGGACCCATGTCATGTAGGGCCTTAAAAACCATTACCAAAACCTTGAATCTCACACGGAAGACAACTGGGAGCAGAGGTGTAACATGGGAGTATCGGGAGGCTCCCAGCACAACTCTCGCGGCTGCATTCTGTACCAGTTGGAGCCTCCGAGTGGTCCTCAAGGGCAGCCCCATGTAGAGAGCGTTGCAGTAGTCTAAACGAGAGGTCACGAGCGCATGAGTGACCGCACGCAGGGCATCCCGGTCTAGATAGCGCCGCAACTGGCGCACCAGGCGAACCTGGGCGAAGCCCCCCCTAGTCACAGTTGTTATGTGGTCTTCCAGGGTAAGCTGTGAATCTAGGAGGACTCCCAAGTTGCAAGCCCTATCTACGGGGGGGGTAATAACTCACCCCCCATAGAAAGAGATGGAATCTGATTATCCCAAGATGCCGGTACGTACAGCCACTTGGTCTTGTCAGGGTTGAGTTGAAGTCTGTTCCTCCCCATCCAGACCCGAACCGCTTCCAGGCAACGGGACATCATGTCGAGGGCATCACTGGGGTGGTTTGGGGTTGAAATAAAAAGCTGGGTATCATCAGCGTACTGATGATACCCAACTCCAAAACCACGAATGATCTCACCCAGCGGTTTCATGTAGATGTTGAACAGGAGAGGCGAAAGGACCGACCCTTGAGGAACTCCACAAGCGAGAGGCCTCGAGGTTGACCTTTGCCCCCCTGCCAACACCGACTGCGAACGTCCCAGGAGATAGGAGGAGAACCACTGAAAAACTGTGCCTCCCAATCCCCTGAGACGCCGCAGCAGGATACCATAGTCGATGGTATCGAAAGCCGCTGAGAGGTCTAATAGGACTAGGACAGAGGAATATCCCCTCTCCCGGGCCCTCCAGAGATCATTCACCAGATCATTCATCCAGAAATCATTCACCAGATCACCCTCCAGAGATCATTCACCAATTTCTCCTGCTCCACCCCATTTATGTTTGCTTCAACTCTCCCAACCCTCCTATCTCCCCCCCCATCTCTGCCTTTTTTTCCCTTATTAATGAAATGTTTATTTAAACGCTCAGAAATCCAGAAGAAACTCTTTGTCGTGTTTATATGCTGACAATTAGCAACTCCATATAGAAGAAAAAGTCATTATAAAGAATTGCCAGCTGAACATTTAACTTGTTTGAAGGTTTTATTGGTAGGCGCTGCATGCAAAAATAAAGTTGTTCTCAAGTAATCTGGATCAAATATTGAATTGCACTCACGTATAGTCAGTGGGAGCTTTTTTGCTATAATCAAAGGCTGGGCTATAAATCTTCATTTATATTTTCAATTTGGATTTCTTCATGTAATCCAATTTGTCTATCATTATAAATAGCATGTTTGGAACGGCTTGAAAAGAAAAGCTTTCGTTGTTTGGCAGCTCTGTCTTATCAGTTATATATCATATCATATCACAATCTACCCATAGTCTGCAGGAGGCACCAATATATTTGTCAATGGGTACATTGTAATATGAGATGAACCTGCTTATAGACGATTTTAAGTTATTTCTAAGTTTAAATGTTAACAAAATGATCATTTTACCTAGTTGCTTCAGAGAAATAAAGGAGAAAGACAAAAGGATTTCTGAACAAAAAAGGGGGTAGGTGGTGACATACTTTGCAGATTCCCAGGTTTAAAGGGATCTCACTTTAAGTGTGAAGAAGAGAAAGAACACACACATCAGAAAGGATATATTATAACAATATAGCCCTTTTCCTACTTATTCCATGACAAAGACTCTTTTTTGTTTAAAAAATGTATTCTGGTCAAAAATTGGGAAAGTACTGGTTTTCCCAGCAGTCTTACTACCCAGATCTAATACAAGATATATTAACTGATTAAGTCCTTCCAAGTTCTGGTCCATTTTAAGACTCAGGCTGAGTCTTAATTTAACATTTTGCAAGCCTCAGTGGTCAAAACCAAATAAAATCACATTATGACTTAATATGTTCAGTGAACTAGATCAAAAAGTCTTGGGCTGCAGTCCAAATTCACTGGGACCTGACTTACTTTTTTGTAGGAAAAGGATTCTGTAGGATTGCTTTGCTAAGTAGTTATTGGTGATGCCATTAGTCACCGGAGAAGAAATCTGTTTAAAATAGTTCCAGAGGGATGCTCACAAGAACCCATTGAACATAGATTAATTAATGGTGTCAGTGTGCTGTTGCTTCTTTCCTGTATAATCTAGTTTTGTAGCAAGAAAGTAATAAACATCCAACAAGAAAACTCAAGGGAGGCCAGAGCTTGAAAATACAAATAGTGGTTTGTCCTAGAATCCAGAGTCTCCAAAGGAGGCTCTTTAAAACGGACAACTGACTCAAGAAACTTGAGGAGCTAAATACACATAAATAAACCACAGTAGTGCTGATGAAGGGAAAGCTATTAAGCCCTTTGAGGTTTGTTTGATGGTAATAAAATAACTGGGCCACAGATTCAGCAAAAGATTTATAGTAGGTATGTTGGCAATTCTAATACAGGCTGTCCTGATCTTTTTTCCTTAAAAATCCACTTTTACTTAACAAGGGATTTTATTATACAATAACATGATGCTATATATTAAGGTGTTATCCTTTCATATTTGATAAATTATGATCCCGTAATTAGAAGGATAGGGGAAATGGAAAGATTACAAGTTACACACAGGAGTTAGTCATAAAGCGATGTAAAAAGGCTCTGTGACGATTGTACATTATCTTGAAACCTCATTGTTTAAATACAAATCAACTTGACTAAATTTGGGGGTCAATCTTGGAACAAAATCAAAGGCTTTCACAACTTCTATAAATATTCAGTTACCTGGTCCAAGGCCTGCAAAACCTGTTATGACAACAGAACAATTAAGTTAGTAATAACTTAATGGTAAATATAGCTGGGTATCTTTAGGTTCTTGAGGGCAAGGGTTATCTTGTATCTACAGAACCATTTGCTTAATTTATTATTGTATATGTATGGAATGTAAGTTTTATACCAACCACTTTTAAAATCATGCTTATATAATTCTCATCTTGATGTGATAAAACTTTGTTTCTGTAATCTGTATAAATTATACATATTGTACAACTCTGCATAATTTATATTGCAACATAACTTGTGTTAGGGACGCAGTGGCTCAGTGGGTTAGGACGCTGAGCTTGTCGATCAGAAAGTCGGCAGTTTGGCAGGTCGAATCCCGAGTGCTGCGTAGCAGAGTGAGCACCTGTTACTCATCCCACCTGCTGCCAACCTAGCAGCTTGAAAGCACGTAAAAATGCAAGTAGAAAAATAAGGACCACTACGGTGGGAAGGTAACAGTGTTCCGTGCGCCTTTGGCATCTAGTCATGCCAGCCACATGACCACGGAGACGTCCTCGGACAAGCGCTGGCTCTTCGGCTTTGAAACGGAGATGAGCATCAGCCCCTAGAGTCGGAAACGACTAGCATGCATGTGCAGGGGAACCTTTACCTTTACTTTATATAACTTGTGTTTACAATGTGGTTATAGAAAAGAATGAGTTATTTTCCTACTCTTTCATATCTAGGATTTTTAAAAATCATCAGTCTCGCCAGATTTCACCTCATACGTAATTCTAAGCATATTCAAAGCCATAAGGATCAATAACAACCTCTCCTTAAAAATGAGACGGGCAATTTTCAGGAAGCTGAATTCTCCACCTAAACTATGTTGTACAGTTTCTTTGCTGCATGGCAATAGAATCACCTCTTACACCACTATAGATATGAGTCTGATTATATTGGCTGATCGTCTTATAAAATTATTTATGTTTGAAATGTCACCAAATTTAGCCAGTTTTCTAGTGTGCTACATCGATAACTATCACTGGTTCTCGTATACAGTTTATTTCAGATTTTGAAATGTGAATTTCCTTCTCAAATGTACTTTATATTTTGGTACTCACAGTATAGGCTTCCACACACACGTCTTCTTTCAGAAAGATACAGAAATGCTACCTGCCTGTATTTGATGCTTTACATTGGAATCTAGACCAAAAGAAAAGGCTGTTATATTGCTGAAGGCACAGCAAGGGACATTTTTGGGATAGGCCAGGCCATTTTTACATCTAGGTATGACTTCTGCAGGAGAAATTAGTATATCTTTAGTTAGTCTCTTGGCTGAGTACATCTGTGACTTTTGGTGAGAGTGGGGTAATGCCTTGGTGTAAATAATAAATGCTTATTTTCACAAAGTATGCCAGCTTTAGTTATGGAATATTTATCATTTGGAGAAAAAGAATTAAATCTTGGTTAGATAGGTTTTGTTTTTTGTTTTTCATAAGCAAGTGAGTTCCTGATCAGTCTGTGTTGTTGGTATCAATGTTTAGAGTCATTTTGATTAATATATTTATCTTAGGTTTTCCTTTATTCAGATGGGGGAAGTGACAGAAATACATTCTACATGTAGATTGTCTGAAATGTAGTTTAGGATATCTCATACGCAATGAACACTCCCTTCTAATTAATTTCAGCACACTTTTGGCCCTTAGTTGTATCTGAACATTTATCATTAGTAGCCCATTAGTAATTGTATTTCATGATTTATGTTACATTAACATTGCTAGTCAAGGCAGTTATTAAGTGAGTTTTGCCCCCATTTTATAACTTTTTTTTGCTAGTTAAGTGACTCACCACAGTTGTTAAGTGAATTATCTGGTTGTTAAATGAAACTGGCTTCCTCATTGTCTTTGCATGTCTGAAGGTTGCAAAAGGTGATCATATAACCCCTGCAACACTGCAGTCATAAATATGAACCAGATGCCAAGCATCCAGATTTTGATCACATGACCATGGGAATGCTGCTATATGTCAAGGACTAGCTGTATACAATTTGCTTTGTTGGCTTTGGTGACTGCATACTGAACCAGGTGAAGTCTGGCTGGTCTTCTAGGGCAGCCCATGTAGAACAAATTGCAGCAATCCAGGCAAAAAGTGACAAGGTCATAAGGTTATGTACAACACCTCTTGATTCAGAAATGGTTCTAGTGAGCACCTAAGATGCAGTTGAGCAAAGACCCTCTTGGTCTTGGACTTAAGTAGTTGAATGTTCAGAAGAACCTCAAGTTGCCAACAGCTCAGTGCAGGGAATATGACCCTGTTCAGAGCTAAAGGCAGAATATATCTGGATTGCAGTCATTCCATCTTCCTAAGGATTCATCTGAACCTTTATTTTCCTACCCAGACCCTAATAGTCCTCAGTTGCTAGGAAAGGACCTAGATGTACCTATCCCTGCTGCTTTAGAATGAATCCCTGGTTATTTCTAGAAAGCATGAAATGGAAGAAAGAATAGCATTCATTCACAGTCAGCCAGCTGAGATGCCAAATAAGTGCAAACACAGAATTCACACAGAGAGATCCTCTCTGTCATATTCACGCAAAGATATCCAGATCCTCTGTTTGGTAGATGGAAAAGTTTGGGCATTCATCACAGGACTGAGGTTGAGAAAAGAGAGGGTTGACATTGTTGCCCCAAAGCTAAGTTTGGAATTTTGAAGAAAAAAGGGAAGTTCAGCAATATAGACTTTTGGAGGAACACATGCTGTAGCTACTAATTGTAAAGGAAGAAGGAATAAATCTAGGAAAGAATCTGCATCAGAACATTAATGTTTATTTCCTTGTACTATGTAAGTCTGCTTTCTTTTATTTCTCTGTACTAGTTCTGTATTTTGTGTATTTCAGCCTTTTGTGAATATCTCAGATTGGCCATGAGGAAATAATTTCCCTTTTGAAATGTTGTGATTTGGAACAATAATTTGACATTTCACTCCAATCTCTTTATCATATGTTCTTCTTTATTTATAGTGGACCGTGTTTTTGGTCTGTTTGGAGTATTGTAAACATTGGCTGTGGTTTTATTTTTTGTAACTTCCTTTTAAAGCTATTGTTTTCTTACGATTTGAATAGAGTTCTGTTTTCTTCCTTTAATGCGAAATTTTGACTTTTAAATATCTTAAGTTAAAAAAAAATATTACAGATTATATTTCTTACAAATTGGTTTCTAGTGAAGTTGGTCTGCATTGCCAAGAATGGTGGAAGCCTCTAACTACACTTCTCAATGCTGTACAGCCAGGAGGTGGTGATACTAGAATTACATTTTTTTTTCCATTTTAATCACCAGATACTAACACGGGGTGGGAGCCATTTCTCTTTTCAAGGTTAAGTGCTGGACATTAGGTAAGGCACAATCAAATGCTATACCAAAGCAAAGGTTGCCAGCCAGTGAAGACTCAAAAGACCCAAGACAGATTATTTTATTTATTTATTTTATTAGATTTATATACCGCCCCTCTCCAAGGACTCGGGGTGGTGTACAGGGCAATTAAAACACTAACAACACACAAGGTATAAAAATTAAAATAAGATTAAATCAATAGCCCTAAGTAATAAATACATTCTAAAATTTAATTTTTTTTAAATTTAACTCTAAAATCCAATCCCTCAGTCCAGGCCGGCCTGTTCAAACAACCAAGTCTTCAGGTCGCGGCGAAACGAGCGAAGGTTGAAGACTCTACCCTGCATGCTTTGCCTTGTTTCGTACAGCAACCTCGCCTTGGACTTCAATCTTACACAAATCTAATCCAGGGAATACGTATCAAACCAATGTATAGAAGTCTCTTCTAAGAAGAAATGCCCAGAATGTAAACACAGTGGGGTTCTCAAATCCTGGTAATGAAGCCAACGCCATTTGTTTTGGTTTTTTTGTTTGCATATTGATGCAGTTATAATATTTACAATATTAAATGGGCATATTTGCTTGATGTAGCTGACCCAAGCAGTTGTAGCATACAGGTAAAAAACATACAGAAGCTGTCTATTTGGCAACCTCCCAGCCTATTATTTTTTCTCTTGCAGAATAAAAAAAAAAGGGGGGGGAATCTACAGTGGCGCATTTGGGGTTGGTGCCATTGTGTGGGGGTGGGATGGCCTCTTCACACCCACACATTCTCTGGATTATGGGGAAGGGAGCAGAAAGTAAAACAGGAGAAAAGAATTGAGTCCTTGTTTGAATAACGCATGTGATTAGTTGGCTTAGGTAACATTTCATTCCTTGATAGAGCCCCCCACTACACTGTTTGGGTCTTAACTATTTATGATATGTAACCTCCACCCCAATGCAGTTCAGGGTGTCATGCAAACAAGGCAATTTTTTGCTGCTTCAGAGGGCCTTTCAGGAGCAAAGGTGAAGAGCAGTGATGTTAACCTTTAGCTGCTGAAGCAGCACTTGCTTTATTCATATATTTATTGGTCTCTGAAGGCCAAGGGGGATGTAGTGTTTATCAAAATATATTAGGGGAGATTTATACAAAATAGGAGAAAGAGAAAGAAAATTACAATTTTATCACCACATTTGAGCCACATGGAGGCCAATACTATAGGACTGGGGGGATGTTTGCTGATAAAATTGAGAAGTAAATAAGCAGAGCCCCATTAGAAAAAAATATCCCCTTTTAATGTCTGTTCAAACAAACTTATAGAAATCATTGGGAGAAATTTAAATTGTTTAGATAGGGTCAGTATTAGAGAAGGCTTGGCTGCAAATGTTGGGTTTTTATTACTGGTGGTGAACTACATGTTGCCCTGGATTTGAGAATCATCTAAAACAGTAACAAAAGAGGGCCTGTTTAAGTATTGACTTCTTTTTAGCCAAAGCAAGTAAGCCATCATTTTAATATGTTCCCAATATCCAAGACATAGAAGATACAGGTACTACCTTGAGAAGTTCTGGGAGAATTAAACAGATGGTTCTTTCCTTCATTGCATGGGTTTGGAGCTCCTTACTAGAGGAAACAAAAACAAGAAATGTTGCAAATGGCCCCTTGAGACCAATGCAGGTAGCTGATTGGAGACCCGGAGGGAGTAGAAAACCCATTGTTTCATCCTATGACCTGGATGACTGAGAATCTCCATAGACATTTAGCTATGCACTTTGGGATGAACACCCTTCAAATGGTGTGGGAGTATGAATGGATTTCCAGAAAAATTGTAGACTACAGGAACCATTTGCATTTCAATTTGAGGTGCAGACAACACAGACTCAACCCCAACAGCCCGCACGCCTGTGTTCAACAGTAGAGAGACACAGGGTAGAAAACATCCTACAGAAAGCACAGCTCCAACTTCTAAATGAAATAATAAGACAGACTAATTTTTACAATTGAAGTTTTGAAAGACAAAGTGGAACACAAACTCCAAGAGCTGAAATCACTTCTACCAACAGACGTATTAGAACACGTCACAGAATTTACAAAGAAGGCACAAGTAGCACAACACAACAAGAAAGACCAAAAAAATGACAGAAAGGCAAATTTTCCACCCTACAACTTATACAGGAAAAAAACACACAAAAGAGAAGAACCAACCCAGATGAACAGTGAGATGTTTCAGAAAACTGACCGATGGGTGAAAAATCTGTCTGACAGAGCTTACCCAAACAGAAAATAATGTTTTCGCCAAAAGATTGAATTTTGTGGTAACACCAGAACAGCTACCAAAAGTAGATCTCCTCACAGTCACAGAATCGGCCATCAGGATCAATAAACTGGCAGAACCAGAGGCAGAACAATTAAGGATGAAGGTATCTGCAGCCCTTGCCAATGCCAAAACACCCCATCCAACCTCACAATTCAAGAAGGAGGAGCAGCTGATAAAGGAAGACGCACAGTCATCCTGAACACATGACTACAAGGCCAAGGTGAACAGTCTTCTGAAGGACACTGCCACATACGAGACCCTGAAGAGAGATCCCACCTGCAGTTACAAGAAAAAGGTCATTGATGTCTTTCAACAATTACTAAAGGGCAATGCCATCAACAAGCCACAATACTACTGTCTTTACCGTGGGGAAGCCATTCCATGCATATATGGACTCCCCCAAATCCACAAAGAAGGAACACCACTCAGACCAATTGTCAACAGCATCAACTCGGTCATCTGCAACATTGCAAAATGTCTAATTACCATACTAGCTCCTCTAGTTGGTAATATCACTCATCACATCAATAATTCACACGATTTCACCAGCAAGATTTGAAAATAAAACTGGACACAGATGAGACCATCTATGATGTGACTTCACTTTTCACTTGCATCCCAACAATTGAAGCTGTCATGGTAGTGGGGATATCTGATACAAGACAGCACCCTACGTGACAGAACCAAACTCAGCCCAGACCACATATGTGCCATGCTGGACCTCTGGCTGATCACTACCTTTTTTCAATACAGTGAAGGTTTCTACAGGCAAGAACATGGCTGCGCCATGGGCTCACCTGTGTCCCCCATTGTGGCCAATCTCTACATGGAAGAGGTAGAAACCAAAGCCCTAAATTCCTTCACAAGAATTCCACCCACTCACGTGTATAGGTATGTGGATGATATTTGGGTCAAGATCAAAACACAAGAATTGGGAGCATTCACCAAACATATCAAGTCAGTGGACAGATACATCAAATTCACACGTGAAGATGTTAAGGAAAATATTCTAGCTTTCCTGGACTGTGCTGTATACATTAAGGAAGACTGAAGCCTTAACGCTGAAATTTACAGAAAACCCACTCACACAGATCAATATTTACATTTTGATTCAGACCACCCACTAGAGCACAAAATGGGAGTTATCAGAACCCTACACCACAGAGCTAAAGGCCTGCCTACCAGCAAAGAAGGAAAAGAAAAAGAAATAAAACACATCAAGGAAGCCCTCAGAACGTGTGGCTATTCCAAGTGAGCCTTCATCAAATCTCAAAAAAGACCTAGCAGGAGCTCCTGCATAACAGACAAAGACAACAATAAACGAAGCAACGTAGTCATTCCATACGTTGCAGGAATATCGGAAAAGCTCAGGAGGATCTTCAGCCAACACAAACTTCAAACCTAAGAATACACTAAGGCAAAAGGCTTGTACACTCCAAGGATAAAACACCCACACCCAGATACAAACTGAGCAACGTGGTATATGCAGTACAATGTGGTGAGCCATGTGCAGATCTGTACATTAGGGAAACAAATCAGCAACTTCATAAACGCATGGTACATCATAGGAGAACAAACCCATCAGGACAAGAGTCAGCAGTCCATCTGCATTTAAAAGACATGGCCATTTTTTCGAAAATAGCAAAATCCACATTTTGGACAAAGAGGGACCGCTCTTTTGAAAGAGAGGTGAAAGAGGCCATGTATGTCAAAATTGAACAGCCGTCTCTCAAAGTGATCCGACATCATCTATTTCCAATCTACAAAACAGTCCTTTCAACAGTTTCAAGAAGGCTCCATACCATTTGCACCACTCAGGTGACCCTGAAGACACAGATAAACCTCCAGGGTACCTTTAACAACTTGCTAAAAGAATGCAAATGAACAGCTGTCTGCAGAAGTATAAGTCTTTCCTTTCCCCACCATCCAGTCAGAGCTGAAGAAGCTTCTTGGATGAGAAGCGAAATGTCTTCAAAGAAAAACAAAAAAGTCCAGTTGCCTCGTGGAAAAGCATCTTTGGGAGAACATTGTTTCATTTCTTTTCTTATGTGGTGCTAAGCAATTTTTAAACCATGGTTGGTGGAATATTTTTACCTCAGAAGGGCTATGTCTTTGCATTGAATTATTTATGTTGTTTTTTAAATCTTTGTAAGATCCAGATTTGGGCATGATTGGGCACCAGATAAATCAAATTCATAAATAAATAAGCAAGTAAACAGGCTGTGGTGACCTTTTACACTACACGTGGACTCACAACAGGCTGTAAAGTAACACCCATAATGCAATTTAGTACGATGGTGAATACAACTAATATGTAAGAACTTGAATAATGGAGGGGAAAGCTGTCATTGATTAAAATGGACTTTTCCTGCTGCAAAAGTGCTAGCTTTGACATGGCATCCCATTGCTGTTGCCGCCACTCCTTCACACTATTTGTCTCATCTCTGTCCTTGAAAGATAGTATGGGAAGCCCCGAGGATACTTTGCTGGTGTCCCAACACCAAACCTGAGTTTACACTGTTTGCAGATTCCCAATGATACCTGAGTGAAACACAAAATATTATTGCAAAGGCAAAAAAAAAAATTATAAAGTGGCTTCTAAAAATGTGCCGTTATCTTAAATTTGAGAAATAATTGATGTCGCTGGGTGACATAAAGGGTGATAATTGGTTCTTAAGTGCATTAGCAAGATAGGTTCATAATGAAATACCAGGGAGTTTCACAGCACATTTTTAGCTCATATGCTAGTTGTTTTGATTCATTTATGGAGATGGGATTCATTGCTATGAGCATCTCAGAACACTACTCTGAGAAAAAAGATGAAAGTATTGTTATTCCCCTTTCCCTTGATTTCTAAAAAGAACAAAATTAATATGCATGTGAAGGTAAGGAAAAAAATTAGAAGGCGGTCCTCATTTTTAAAAAATAACAGCCCTAGTTTTTAAAACAATGGTACTTATCTAAAATAAGCAATTAATAAAATGTATTTTACTTCTTAATTATGTTTGGAGGGAAATTAAAAGGAAAATACTTTGACATTTAATATGAAGATCTCTGTACCTTATGTACTTTCATCATTTACTTTAATGTAAAGAAAAACTGGAAAGGAAATTAAGAAGGATAGCCGACATACAACTGCTTTAATTCACTAATAGTGAATTTGATTAAAGATCTGCCATTTTTAGATGATTTTGTTATGTAGTCATCAACTTTTATGCCACTAGTCTTCCTGTGCTGTTTCCGGCTGGGCTGGCCTCTTCTGGGGTGTGGCTCTCCTGTTGGGTGTTCGTGGTGCACTCAGAGATCCTTCCTCTGAGCTGGTCGATGTGTCGCCTTATGCGTCTGTCCCCCTCCACCCCCACGATGTAAGAGAGGGGTTCTGTTTTCTCAGTCACTGTCCGTGGAACCCATGGATGTCCTGCCCCGTAGTTCCTTGCCCAGACCAGGTCTCCCACCTTGAGAACCCTGTGTGCAGGTGGTGATGGTGATGGTGTTCTTATGGTCTCGGCTGCTACCCGGTCTGAGTGTAAACAATCCAGCTTTGTGACGAGGCGCCGACCCCAACGAAGTTCTGCCGGACTCTTCCCGGTAGCCACGCATGGTGTAGTGTGTTGGGCGAATAAAAATTTCGCCAGTCTGTGATGCCAGTCTCCGCTGATGATGCGCCGGAGTGCGTCTTTGGTCGTCCTTACCATCCTTTCAGCTTGCCCTTTGGTCGATGGATGGAAGGGCGCGGAGGTGGCGTGCCTAATCCAGTTTGCCTTCAAGAACGCCTGGAAATCATTAGCGGTAAACTGAGGCCCGTTATCAGACACAATTACGTCGGGGAGGCTGTGTGTGGCAAAGAGAGCTCTGAGCACCTGGATTGTCCTCCCCGAGGTCATGTTGGGAACCGGGACTACCTCTAACCACTTGGAGTGGCTGTCTACCACTACTAAAAACAGTTGGCCCTGGAATGGCCCTGCATAGTCTATGTGAATGCGGGACCAGGGTGTGTGTGTGGCCTCCCACCGGTGCACTGGTGCGTGTGGCATTTCTGGCCTGGATCTCTGGCATGTGTAACAGGCCTTGACCTGTTCCTCAATGTCCTTGTCCAGCCCTGGCCACCAGAGGTAGCTTCTGGCCAGAGGCTTCATTCTGACCACCCCCGGGTGTCCCTCGTGTAAGGAGTCCAATACCCTAGTCCGTACTGCTGTAGGGATGATGACCCTGCTACCCCAGAGAAGACAGCCCCTGTGTGTGGAGATCTCATTGCGTCTGGTGAAATAGGCCTGGAACTCAGGCCCCGGGGACTTGTCCTGCCACCCCGTGCAAACCCATGAGTGTACCCTGCCCATGATATTGTCTGTGGCTGTGTGGCTGGCAATGTCCTTGGCATGAACTGGACACTCTGGTACTTCCTGCAGGGCTAGGATCTGCGTTGCTGGGGCTGGGTCTGGATCAGGGGTGTCTATTGGTAGCCTACTTAGACCGTCTGCGTGGCCCATCTCTTTCCTGGCTTGTGCACCAGCTTGCAATTGTAGGCTGCAAGGAAGATGGACCACCGGAGCATTCTGGGGGACAGAATTTGGGGGGGTCTGCCTGTCTGTTGTGAACAGGCCCAGGAGTGGTTTGTGGTCCATGTAGACAGTGAACTCCCTGCCATACAGATAATCGTGGAATTTCTTGATTCCTGCCACGATCGCCAGGGCTTTTCTGTCAATTTGGGCGTAGTTTCTTTCTGCTCCAGACAGCGTCCTGGAATAGTAGGCTATGGGAATTTGCGCCCCGTTGGGCTCAAGGTGACTGAGTACTGCGCCCACACCGTAAGGGGATGCATCGCATGCGATGCAAATGGGCTTGGACTCGATGAAATGGGTTACTGTGGACTTATCCGACAGTAATGCTTTCAAGGCCTTGAAACTCTGGTCGTGGGCGGCAGTCCAGACCCATGCTGCCTGCTTGTCAAGTAGCCTGTGGAGTGGCTCTGCAATGGCTGCCTTGTGTGGGAGGAATGCATGGTAGAAATTCAGCAGACCTAGGAATGCCTGTAGCACTGCCTTGTTCTTGGGTGTGGGTGCTAGTTTGATGGCCCTCACCTTGGATTCTGTGGGGTGGATTCCCCTGGCATCTACTCTGAACCCCAGGAATTCTGTGGACGGAACACCTATGCTGCATTTCTCCCTCTTGAGTTTGAGTTCAGCTGTGCGCAGTCTGGACAGCACCTCCCTGAGCCTACCTGCCAGTTCCTCTGCTGATGCTCCTGCAATCAGGATGTCATCAAAATAAGGGCAGACTCCTGGGATGCCCTTGAGTGTCTTCTCCATAACTTCCTGGAAAATGCCAGGAGCAACACTGACTCCAAACTGCAGCCTGTACACCCGGAACGCCCCCCTGTGTGTTACTATGGCTTGAATGTCAGCTGTTGCCCTAGTAACCGTGAGTTGCTGGTACGCCTGCGTAAGATCAAGCCTTGCAAAGATGGCGCCGCCTTGGAGGGAAGGGAGAACGTGGCTGACCGTGGGGACAGGGTAAACGTGTGGGTTCAGGGCGCAGTTCACTGAGCACTTATAGTCGGCACAGATCCTTATTTCCCCGTTGGATTTGAGGGGGGTTACGATAGGCGTTTCCCACTCCCCCCCATCTGCGGGCTCTAAGATTCCCTGGGCCACCAGCTTATCCAGTTCGCGCTCGATTTTGTGTTTGAGCGCGAAGGGGACTCGCCGCGGCCGGACCCTAATGGGAGGAACGTTCGAGTTAAGCTTGAACGATATGGGGGGCCCTGTGTACTTGCCCAGCGACCCGTCTGCGAATTCCTTGCAGACGGCCTCGACGGAGTCCACCTGGATCCGATGGATCCCGGAGACTGTGATTCCCAGGGCCTCAAACCAGTCTAGCCCAACCAGGCTGGCTCTTCGGCCCTCTACCACTACAACGTCCAGGTGCCCTTCGCGCCTCTTAAACCCCACCGAGACGGTAGCCTCCCCCTTTACCTTGACCGGCGAATTCTGAAAGTCGGTCAGGATTAAATTTGTAGGCCGTAATTTAATCGGCTGCTTGCCCCCGGCTAGTTATGTAGTTAAGGGTCTCGTCTGAAATGATCGAGACCACTGATCCGGAGTCAAGCTCCATGCTGCAAGGGACGCCTTGCAAGCGGATTGTTAGTCTAATTTTGGGTTTGAGCAGCCGGCGGCTACCGGTGTGATTAATGGCCAGCCGGCTCTCAACATAGCCAATTCGTGTTTTGGTCGGGGCCCCAGTACGGTGGTTCCTCCGGTTGCAACTCATGGATCTCCTCACGGGGGCGGCGGCTATGACAGACCGCGGCTATGTGGCCTGTTTTCTTGCAGGCCCGACACATGGCTGACCAGAACTTGCAGAGGCTGTGCACATGGTTCCCACCACACCCTGCGCACCTCTGAGGGTTGGCGGCGTTGCTGGGAGACCTGGGCTTGTCTGGGCGTCTGGCTCGCTGGTCAGGGGTCGTCTTCCGCTGGAGGAGGTCGATGCTCTGGTCATCCTCTGTGGCAATTTGCCGGTGGATGCTGGTTGCCTGACTGCCGGTCCGGGTTTCCTGGCAGGCTTGGACTTGGGCTAGGATGGCGTCCTTGGCTTCCTGGAGCGAAACCTCCTCTTTCTCGAACAGGCGCTCTTGCAGCCGCCTGTCTCGTAGGCCGCAGATCAGCCGGTCCCGTAGCTGCTCCTCCAAGTTCGAGAACCTGCAGGCAACAGCGGCTTCTTGTAGGGCGGCAAGGAATTCGGCACCGGTCTCGTCGGGGCGCTGGTCCCTCTTCTCAAATTGCGACCGCGCGGCCACGTTGGAGCGCCGGGGCTTGAAATGGGCGTTGAGCCTGGCCACGAGGTCCCGGTATGCGACGGTGTTGATGGCCTCCTGGGCGAACAAGTTCGCGGCAATCTCCAGCAGCCCTGGCCCCCCGATGCAGAGCAGGGTGGCTGCCTTCGCACCGTCCTCCAAAATCTGATTGAACCGCATGTACAGTTCGTCGTGAGCCAGGTAACGGGCCCAGGTCTCGGGGCGGCGGGTGTCGAATTCGCGGGGTTGTCCGGTTCTTGCCATTGCGGTGCTGTGCGGTCGCGGATGTGGTGCTCGGCGTGGTCCGGTCGGCTGGCGGTCGTGGGGGGGGAAGAAGGAAGGGAAATGCCTTTCCCTTCAGCTTGCGGAGCATTTCCCCAGTGACTTCAGCTCTTGGTCGGCAGCAATCCCACCTTCGTCGCCACTATTGTGTAGTGGGTCCGATGCAAGGAAGAGACACCAGCCAGTGTGTGAGTTCAGCTCTTTATTGGTGGGGGGGTAGTGAACTGGGGAATGAGGGTTACCTGGCCTCCTTAAATACCCGGCCAAGTAAGTGGACAGCCAATGGGATTGGCCCTAGGTTTCCCGCCGAAACTGGGTTTCCCTCCGAAACCGTTCAGGCCAACGTCCCCTGGTGGCTGTTGCTATGCAGGTGCCTGCATACATAACACCTCCTTTTCCCCAGATATTGATAGGCAAAGTCTGTTAGACAAGAAAAGCACAAAACTGTCAGCTTGGGTACTTTTGTTTCTGGGAAAGCTGATCTTGGAAAAACTATGTTGTGAGAATTACAGAAGCATGTTCTAACCCTAGGAAATTAATTAAAAAAAAACAGTAGAAAGAAACTCAGACTGATTCTGCCCTGACTCTGAGGTGTAAGGGTGGGGGGGGGAGAGAGAAAAGCTCAGATTTTGTAATTCTTGCCCATATCAGTAGAATTCCAGTATTCTTAGGGACTTTGTTTCATGACTTGCTCTATATCGCAAAGGGCTGACATCATTCTTGAAAGGCTGATTGTGTTTTCCCTTCCCTCTCTTAAATTCTAGGATGTTAAGTTTGACAGATAGTTTTCCCCATGTTTTTATAACTTTTGTCACATCATTTCTTCCAAGTCGCATTATTCACATGTTTAGAAGAGCTTGAATGCTTCTAACCAGCATTGTCCCTCGTACACTCCCTCTTCGCACTGAGGAGCAGGGACTGATTGCATATCACACTTCACAAAGGATTATCTAGAACAGGGGTAGGCAAGCTTGGCTCTTTTATGACTCATGGACTTCAACTCCCAGAATTCCTGAGCCATAATACATCTAGAATGTATTATGGTGAACAAACTGAGTGGACTTACTGAAAATTGGCCTCAATGTTTGTCACTCAGGGTTCGTGATTTGTGATTTTTAGGAGGTACTTCAGAAATATTCACTAAGCAGTCCTATAAGCTTGTAAACAAGTTCATAATGTCATAATCATATCAAAGAAGCTTGCTTTTTTTTAGCAGAACTATGTGTCTATTCTCTGTGGAAACATTTGTATTATAATCAATCGACACACTTAACAGCAAGAATACATCTGTGCAATTCAATTGAAAATAAGTCTCAGTGATTGTACAACGTGGCTGATGTTAATATTTCTCCCTGTCTTACCAAGTGCATCATTATCAGGACACTTAGAAAGTAAGAAATGTGTGTTTAAAATGAGTTTTTTTACTAGGGAGTAAGTCAATTGCTCCACCTCATTTCTCTAGGTGGTACTATAAATGCAGAAAAGGGATAGATGTAGACCTAGAAAAATATTTAACGTGATGAATGGAAGTTTTCCAATTTCAGTGGAAATCCTATTTTTATTCAGGGAGTCAAAGTCTATAGGATGGCATGTGTGGTATCGAAATTTCAGTCCCACCTCTTTTGTACATGCAATGAAATTACATGCATGTTTAAAAGGAATAGGGCATGGGTTCTATCCCTTTGCAGAGTTTGACTCACACATGAGCACACACACACACGCACCATACCTTGCTTGATACTAGGCTGAAGTCATGAGCAGTTATTATTATTTTTTTAATAGAAGAAATTGCTTTCTGGCCTTGGAAACACTGAAGTGTAAAGAGTTTGTAAAGCAAACTACAAGCCTTGAATTCATATCTATTGTGCTTAACATCCTTTGAACGCTCTGGTATGTTTCCTCAGCTTGTCATTCTTTTTTATACAGTCAGCAAATAATATTAAAAGGTACTTTAGTGTTTCTCAGAAATAATCATGACAAGTGGAAATACTGGTTAAAGCCCCACTTGAAATTTAACAGAGATAAATGCAGAGTTCTATGTTTGGGTGGGAAAACAAATCAAAGGTTAAGATGGAGGGAGATCTCCTAGATAGCAATATATGTACTAAAGACAACCGGGGAGGGGGGAATCCTGGTGTCTTGGTATGTATTCACAAGCTGAAAATGAGCCACAATGTCATGAAGTTGCAAAAAAAAAAGGTGTTTGTTTTTATCACATTGGTAGTAGTATCAAGATCAAAAGAAATTGCCATTCCTCTCTATTCTACAATGGTCAGAGTGTACCTAGCATGGCAGGTCCAGTTTAGGGCACTGCATTTTAGGAGGGACACTGACAAATTGGACCATATCTAAATTGAGACTAAGATGATAAAGGGCTTAAAAAGGAAAGTTTTAGAAGGAGCAATTAGATAGATCCCTCAGCTATTTCAGCCTGAAAAAGAAAAGGCACCAGGGAAATAGAATAGCTGTCTTTAATAGCCTTTCATCTGCAGGACTGTTATGAACAAGTCAAGGTAACATTGATGCAGAAGAGAGGACACGAAGCAATGGATTTAAATTATAAACAAATCGATTTTGGTTATTTATCGGGAGGGGGGGGACTTAACAATAACATTTTTTCAAGATGGACTGCCCTAGGGAGCTAGTGAAACGGACATATTTAAGCAGAAGCTGTATTGGTAGATTTATGCTTTAGGTGTTGGGTTGGATTAGATGATCTTTAAGATCTCTTACATTCTCTGTTCCTGTGAAAAATGCCTGGCACACATTCGCTGGTGTAAATAAACTGGGGATTCTAGTACTAGCCAGTGGTAAGGAATGATGATTACAATTCACTATAGTTTATATGCCACTCTAATCCCAACAAGTCTCTGGGCATCTTACAAAATAATAAACAAGTTAGTGAAAAAGAATGGTAAAACCAATAGCAGCAGTATCCAGATCCATAGAAGAAAGTCCCCCCCCCCTTTACAAATGTATTCCCAAGGCTAGCCAGGTTTTAATGGCTTTTCAAGAAACCAGTGGGCTGGGAGACGGTCTGATCTTAGGAGAGACATCTAGCCATCAAGTGAGAAATTAGTGGTTTTGCACCATCTACTGATTAATAGTTTTCTTGTACCTCTGTGATTAGAAGAAAAACTAGCAACTATTTCCATTATGTCTCATTTTACAGAAGAAAAGCTATAAATGACTAACTAGCAGTTGATAGCAGGCAGCAGGTTTTCCTGGGGAATGTCATGGCTATTGTTTCTGTGGTAATGCCTTTTCTTCATATTAATCTAATGATACATTCCTTTGTCACTGTGTCCCAGATTGTGGTCTCACTTCTACAGAAATGAGTCCAGTTCTGTTTCAGGAAACTTGCTGAGGGCCACTTGCATTTACATATTGCTTTTTCTTTACTGTTCAAAAGTTAAATCTGCTGAGCACTTAATATTTTACAAATGGCTCTTGCTTTCTATTTAAAGCTATTACCATACATAAAAATGAAGGTCAAAACACTTGAAGGCCAGAGAAAGCTCCCCTGCTAAAGGTTATCAAAAGGAATCAATTCCGCTCATGTTTTTTTATCTACCTTTATGAATGGTAATAATTTTATATGACACTGAGAAAAACAAATGGAGTATAAATAGAAAAAGTATTTTACCCTGAGGTCTTCTTGTTGAGTGATCCATCAGCCACTAATTGTTTTGTTCCTATCCAATGTACAAAGACTCTGGGATACTTCTGAGCTGAACCTGGTACCTCATTACGGTAGTAGTATAATTATACATAAATGGAATGTGGGTGTACATGTAAGAGGGAGGAAAAAATTAGCCATTTAACCCACAAACTTAAATTGCTGAGGATAACACTATCCATAAGTCATCTTGTGTAATTTTTGCTTAGTGCTTAAAAACTTAATGAGACTCAGGCCTTCTGCTGAATAATAACACCTTCAGAATGAAGGGAAATTAGAAGATGGAAATTTTTCATCTACCCCTTTCGTATGTAGATTCACTTGGGCAGTATGACTAACAATGAAAAATTTATGAGCTTCCTAAATTATGGGGAATAAGCTGTAACAGAAGGTGTATGGTAGGATAGAATTGCAGGTATGAGAAGTTTAATTCCTCTTAGAATAAAATACCAATTCTTCTGGGTCTTTTGTAATCTCTGCAGGAAATATAGTTGAGGGTTTTTTTTTTTTTTCTTTCTTTCTATTTTTTTTTCCACTTTGACCCTGCAACACAAGTAGAAAAATTAAAATTATTACATTCAGCTGTAAATTCCACTTAAGTTATACTTTATTTTAGCCATTTTTATTGCTTTTTTTTTTCTACATGTGCCAATTCAAATCTTATACAAAAGCTTTCTGCCATTGTTTCTTCAGAGAATCAGAAGGACTATTTGGACCATCAAGTCCAATGCCTTGTTCAGAGTAAGAATCCAAGTTAAAATTTCCCAGACAGACAGTTGTACAGCATAGCCTCTGGATAAATTCATCACCTTCTAGGTGGCTACTTTCGGACTGCTCTTACTGTTAACTCACGCTGAACTACATTACTAAAAAGTCATGCCAAGATATATTATGTCTGTAATATTCTCATAATCTATTAAGAAAGCTTCCTACTGATTTATATTTAAAAGACTTTAGCATCCCGGTTCTTACGCAAGAGCAAAAAGAAGAAATGAATCAGTTGATAACAGAAGAAGAAATATATTTGGCAATCAAACAGTTAAAAGTAGGTAAAGCACCAGGCACCGACGGTTTGACCGCTGCGTATTATAAAAATCTACAGTTTGAGATGATAAAGCCATTAAAGGAACTGTTCCAGACAATTCAAAAAGGGGGAGGAGTGCCTCCGTCTTGGAAAACTGCTTTTATTTCTTTAATTCCGAAAGAAGATCAGGACGTTACTCAAGCAAGAAATTATAGGCCAATATCACTTTTGAATACGGACTACAAGATATTTGCTAAGGTTTTAGCTAGTAGATTGATGAGGGTATTGCAACAGGTAATTCATGATGATCAAACTGGGTTTATAAGTGGTAGACAAATGAAAAATAATGTGAGACATATAGTTGATTTGTTGGAATTTTTGGAAAGGAATAACCAGATCTCTGCAGCATTGATCTTTTTGGATGCCGAAAAAGCCTTTGATCAATTGGATTGGAAATTTTTGCTGAAAGTATTAGATAAAATGAATTTTGGGGATGAATTTTTACAACCAATTAGGGCAATATATCAGAAGCAAACAGCTCGAATAATTGTTAATAATAGTTTGACTGAAATGTGTAATATTGAAAAGGGCACGAGGCAGGGTTGCCCGTTATCACCTTTATTATTTGTTTTAACGTTGGAGATATTACTGATTAAAATACGGAATTCGGAAACAATTAAGGGAATTCGAATAAGAGATCAGGATTATAAATTGAGGGCGTTTGCGGATGATCTGGTTATTACGTTGACACATCCAGAAAATTCTGTTATAGAATTGATGGAGTTAATATCGCAATATGGGAAAGTTTCTGGATTTAAGATTAACATACAAAAAAACTAAAATCTTATCTAAAAATATGACAGCATTACAAAAGGTAGCTTTAGAAAGCTTAACTGGATTTGAAATTGTTGAAAGGGTTAAATATTTGGGGGTATATTTAACACCCTCAAATGTTAAATTATATAAAAATAATTATGAAAAGTTATGGAATATAGTGCAAAAAGAATTGGACAGTTGGAAAAAATTACAATTGTCATTATTGGGAAGAATTGCAGCAGTAAAAATGAATGTTCTGCCAAAATTTTTATTTTTGTTTCAAATGATACCCATTCTCAAAAAGGATTCAAATTTGGAGGAATGGCAGAAGGGTATTAATAAATTTGTCTGGGCAGGGAAAAGGCCACGGGTCAAATTTAAAATTATGCAGGATACGCGCGAAAGAGGTGGTCTAAGAATGCCCAATTTTAAATTATATTATGAAGCTGCTGCATTATCAGCTATAAGTGATTGGATTAATTTGACACAGGGGAGACTATTGAACCTCGAAGGGCATGATTTGTTATTTGGTTGGCATGCATACTTATTGTATGACAAAAAGGTAGACAATGTGTTTAAAATGCATATTTTGAGGTATGCTTTGTTGCGAGTTTGGAAAAAGCACAGACAAAAGTTAAATTATAAGATACCATTATGGGCAATACCCAAACACGCAATAGAGAATATAAATGTTGGATTTAAACATGATGTGACTACATATAAGGAAATTTTGAGTTTGGAGAGGAATGTGTGGTGTTTGAAGTCATATAATCTTCTACGAGAAAAAAAGATTGTACAAACTTGGTTTCAATATGGACAATTACAAGCCAGATGGAAAGAGGACCAGAAGATTGGTTTTTTAATGAATGATGAAAATTTGGTAAAGCAAATTAGAAATCAGGGACCAGCGCATATCAAACGGATATATCTTGCATTGATAGAGATTGATTCAGAAACAGAAATTGTTAAGGACTGTATGATAAAATGGGCACAGAATATTCAGGAAGTTATCACAATGGACACTTGGGAAAAGATCTGGGTGAGAAATGTGAAATTTACGCAAGCTCAAAATTTAAGAGAGAATTTTTATAAAATGTTTTATAGGTGGCATTTAGATCCTAGAAAGTTAGCAAGTATGTATCCGAATTACCAGCCTAAATGTTGGAGATGTGGCGGTGAAGATGCAACATACTTTCATATATGGTGGACTTGTAAAAAGATCAAAGCATTTTGGATTAAAATTTGGTGGAATATGCAGAAGATATTCAAGAAAAGGATAAAGTTTTGTCCGCAGTTGTTCTTACTGGGCATTATTACTGATACTACTGTGCTGGACATTAATTTGATGTTGAACTTAATTACGGCAGCGAGACTTTTAATAGGGCAATACTGGAAGAAGGAAGAACTGCCGACCATAGAGGAATGGACTTTAAAAGTTTCCAACCTGGCGGAAATGGCGAAGATTTCAGCATATTTGAAAGACCATTCACAACAACGATATATTGTGGAGTGGAAGAAATGGATTGATTACATCCAGAATAAATACGGGACTAAAAAGTTTCATCTAGCATTTGAATAAGTATATTGCTTGTAGTCAATTTATAAGAGCTAAAGTGCGAGAGATTTAATAGTTTATTGTTGTTAGTATATGGGAGTTTATGATTGGTTACTTTATTTTTATACCTTGTATCTAGCTCTGGGAAGTCCGGGGGGGGGGAGGGGGGAAGGGGAGGGTGAGAGGGTGGGATAGGGTTGGGAAGGGTTGGGGGATGGGATGTAATAATTAAAATGTATTGAAAAACTTTTCAATAAAAAAAAAAAAAAAGAAAGAAAGCTTCCTACTAAAAAGTGCGATAAAGTTAAGCAAGATTTGTTTTTATCCTATCCCCTGTTTTTCAGGATTTCTCAAAGATAAATGTTTGGCCGTCATCTAGCTCCTTTAGTACCTTAGGTTGCAATTCATTTGGCTCCAGAGATTTTAAACTCATTCAAGTAAATAGATTGTCCCAGGATTAATCCTTTTCTTCTAAATCCTAATTTTTTTTTTTCAAGGCTTCTGCCTGAATTCTTCTGGAAAGAAGTTACCCATTAACAATTTGGCAGCTATGGAAGATGGTCATATTAGGTCTTTCTCCATTTCTTGCCTGAGGGAGCCAGCATTGTCCGAAGACATTTTCATTGGTGATGTAGCTATCGGCTATATGCCGGAGGTGCATGGAATTCTGTTACCTTCCCACCGAAGTGATACTTATTAATCTATTTGCATTTGCACACTATCGAACTGCTAGGTGGGCAGGGGCAAGGAATGGGAGATCACCCCATTGTGCAGCATTCAGGTCTTGAACCTGGCTGTCAGCTTTCCTCTTTAACCACTGAGCCATTGCACCCCTAGGATAGTGAGAAGGCTAAGATAATTCCACAGAATGATTCTTAGGAGATTGAACCAGCTATCACACCAGGGCATATTTTGATGTTGCCCTTCAGAGTAACTTTGTAGTTCTGGGCCAACTTAAAAGGATGCTTTAAGGGATTGTTTCCAAAGATTATAAATTATACCTTTGTCGGTGGCAGAAAGGACTTCTGTACACATCAGCATAAATAGCCAGTGATTCTTATCTTTTCCCCTACTTGGAATGATGCTGAGACAATATGTTATTTTCAGCCAGAAGGAGCTGCCTGTTGAAGGACAATGCATGTTGTACTGCTACATCCAATGTAGACAAATAGTTGGGATCATATTAGTAAAATTCTTTTCTCTGCTGTTCCAAAGATTCGATACCAAACTTGGTTTCCTAAAGGTTTGTCAGCAATAAAACTGGTGTAGTCAAGCTTCTCTGCATGTTGTGGTCTAATCATTCTAGTGTTTTAAAGAATTCTGGTTTGGAATTGTGTTGGCTAAATCCCATACCAATAGAGACTGACACGGTGCCATGAAACCCCAGCTCCTTGCCTAAACATGTCAAAAAAAAAAAAGCTTCGTAAAGAAGTTGGTACCTTTGCCAAAGCATTCAAGTATATTGTGGGGTTGCTGTTCGTTGTTTTTTTTCAAGTTTTTTTTTAAAAAATCCTTCCCCAAGAACACCCAGGTGTTGTAATATAGGACTTTGAAAGTTAGTTATCTTTTCTCAGTGCAATTTTAACTCTGCCGTCTCTTTCTTTCTTGTAAAAACTCACCCATTCCCAGAGAGTTATCTAAGAAGCTCTTTCACAAGCTACAAAAACAAGTGGATTACCTTTCATAAATTTATTTTCTTTCCAATTTCAAGTTTTTCAAAAAGTTAGTTTTCTTGGCAAGAAGCAGAGATAAAGACAGAAATGAAAGGATGAGTTGGAAGAAAAGTACTAGACTGTGGTCCCAATTCTTATGGGAGGTAGATAAGAATAATAGCTACACAAAGAGAATAAGCAGTTTGTGCTGCTACTTCCAACCACTGCAGTCCCTATTTCACCTAAGAAAAATCAGCATACTTCCTCAGTTGCTTTAACTTCTTTTAATTGTTTATTTATACCATGCACCTATTGCTCTTTAATAAAATACCAAATAGCTATGATGATCCAAGCTCAATTCCATCGTTAGCTAAATTACCACAGTTAAAAGTCTTTGTTTCTTTGTTTGTTTACTAAATATTTGAATGAGCCGTTAGCAACAAACCTCTGTGGTTTATGCAAATTTGTCTTTCAGCATGGATATGAAGTGCTAAAAGATTGTCTTCCCTTTCACAGAACCTGTAATCCTCTTGGAAAGCCAGACTTTTTTAAATACAATTTTTACTGAATTTTTTTAATAAGATAAAAACAAATATTAGAAAAGAAACAGAGAAAAATAAGGAAAAATAGTGAATGAATAAGAAATAAAAAAGAAAAGATTATAAAGAAGTAGTTTCTTATCTTTTGACAGAAGTTATAAATGCAATTATATTTTAGAGGACATATTTTACCCTCTCTAAGGTTGCACCATAATTTCCTTCCTTCCTTCTTTTTTTTTTTCCTGATATTTATACCCATAGATTACAAGATCATTTTTCTCTATTTTCCAACAAAAAGTCCATAAGGGGTTTCCAGTCACTGATAAATATAGTTATTGATCTTTCTCTAATCCAGGGGTGTCAAACTCGCAGTGTTGCGTGTCACAATGTATTGCGAATTTTTCTCCATTGCCAGCAATGGGATGGGCACGGATTTGGCATGATGCATCCGGCCCGTGGGCAGTTTGACACCCCTGCTGTAATCAAAGAAGTTAATTTAGCCACTGCTTTTTGTTCTGTCATCTTCACTACATATTCGTCTGTAACCCAGATTTTTAAGGGGCAAATAAAACCTTAGGTTCTTTCATGGAGTCTACTCAAGGTTAATACCAATTGGTTGAGTTTTATTATTTATTTATTACTTACCTTCCTACTCACTTATTCTCTGGGGGGGATTTTTTTTTAAAGCAATCCAACATTCCTGGAGGCAGTGCACATCCCTCCAGGAATTCTTGAAAGAGACTGTTTGAAGTGGCAGCTTTGGCTTTCCCCTCAGCAGAATCAGTGGAGGAAAATGCTCTGTCTTTCCTTTTGCTTGTATTTAGCCTCTTCCATGAAATGTTTTATACTTACCTCCCCCAGGCAAAGATTGATTTGAATATCTACATCCTGTAAGATTGTATGAGATGTATAAAGACAGAGCAGCTGAGTGTCCGAAACAGACGGTGAATGGGAGCAGGGTGAGGGGAATTTTCCTCATAAGCTGTCTCTCAGATTTGTAACTTGATGGACAGAGAGTAGGATCTCATCATAGCCAGGATATGTGCTACAAATCCATAGAGGTCCATGTTTCTTGCACAGAGGAGGAGGAGGAGGCAATAGGTTTGGGCAGCAAACTGGCAATGGGAGAATGAACAAGCACTTAATAATCAATTCAGCACCAAGTTCCTAGGGACAGTGTTCACTGTCTTTAAAAAGTATTATGTACAATTAATATATACTCACACCAGATTACTTTCTAAATGCAAATCGGTAACCAGAAATATTTGGAACATAAAAGAAGCAAAAGATTAGCAGTTCTCCAGGATTCCAAATAGAAAAAGTGTTCTATCACAACAGAATTTAAGACTCTTCACAGAAAGTAAATAAAGTATTGCTGCCTTTTCTCTTTAAGAAAAGCCAGAAATGGATGAATTCACCTTGGAAAGAGTGCTTGAGGAACTGGAGACTCTGTGCTCTGAAAATATGAATATTGCCATTGAGACAGAAGAAGGCCTTGGGATAGAGTATGATGAGGACGTGGTATGTGATGTGTGCCGTTCACCAGAAGGAGAAGATGGCAATGAGATGGTTTTCTGTGACAAATGCAATGTCTGTGTGCATCAGGTGAGTAGCAATTCTTTCTGTGATCCGGTAGTAAAAACAGTTCCCTCAGATTCATTGACCCAGAATTGGAAGATTATCTTATTTTATGAAAGCTGACCCAGGCCAGAGAAGTGATGTTAAAAGAGCATTCATAGATTCTTCCTTCTATGTCCTGTAGCATTCTCAAGACTGAACCAATTTACCTTATATTTTTATCTCTGGGAAATCTAGGGCATTTCCAGGTGCCTAAAACTACTATATCTGCAAAAATCCTGGCAACTACTACATTGAAAAGGCAAAGTTCTGGAAACTTGCCACAGCCAGAGTCTGCTTTGGGCAACCTTAGGAGTTGCCTAAAGGGAGAACAGGAAACACTTAACTTGTCTTGTTCATCAACAATAGCAGATGATGATGTTTTTTTGCATTTCTTAACCATTCAGTGGTATCTTTGTTTGCATGTTCATGATATTTTTGTTGTTAATTGTGGTCAGTTTACTGCTTGTGATATTAAAGGAATAAATATGTCAAATTCAGGCATGCAAATGATGTCCAAGAATTCTTATGTTGGAAATGCAGTAGCACCTGAAATGGAAGACCACAAGACTAGATTCACTATTTCTCCTTCTTTTTAAATTTCTTTTCCCCCTTTTTATTCATAAATCACTGAATCTGCTATCTTTTTAGCTACTCGTTTTATGTTTCTTTAGTATCATTCAGTACATATATTGCACTAAGACATAACAACTTGTTGCACAAGCCATTATAAGATGAAGTCAAAATCAATCAAACCATTTCATGGTTTTGTGTGATCTATAAACTTAGCCGGAAAATTGAATAACCTTTACTTAGCAAAATAGGTCTCTGCTGTGGCTGTGGTAAACAGCTTTGAAAAATATTTTGTACTGAATTTGACAGGGAAAAAAGTAACCAAAATATCACTGCTATTAAGATGGTAAATAAAAAATATTTCTTATGCAGTAGAAAATCTGGATCAAAAGACCCAAGATTAAGGCAATGGGGTCAGGCAGTTATGGAAATTTAGGGGCAAGAATAATGTGTTACCCATCCTCACTGTCTTTCAACTCTTATGCATTCATTCAGAAAATTGCCTCAACAGTTTTTTGGGGAGGAATATTATTGTTTCAACTACATTATATTAATAGTAGGTGGGAACAGGGAATCCCATACACTTAATATTTGTAAATTAGTGCAGGTTCGCATCCCACCAGGCTCAAAGTTGACTCAGCCTTCCATCCTTCCGAGGTAGGTAAAATGAGGACCCAGATTGTTGGGGGCAATAAGCTGACTGTAATAATGCTGCTTGGTGGGTGCCGAAAGCCCTAATAAGCAGGCATATACATAGAATGAAGGCTGTTGCTAAGCACATTGGTTTGTGCTTAAATTGTAAGCTACCCTGAGTCTTCAGACAAGGGCGGGATATAAATGGGATAAAAATTAAAAAAAAAAAAATTAATGCAGTCATTTTATTCATAAAATGCATCATAGTACTTTATCATAAGGTATATTAATCTTGATATGCACTCATCACATAAGTAACTAATCCTTTGTCCTTGTATTTCTTTTTAGGCTTGTTATGGAATCCTAAAAGTTCCCCTTGGAAACTGGCTCTGTCGGACCTGTGCCCTGGGAGTTCAGCCGAAGTGTTTACTCTGCCCAAAGAGAGGGGGAGCCCTGAAGCCTACCCGGAGTGGAACAAAATGGGTTCATGTTAGCTGTGCCTTATGGATTCCTGAAGTACGAGACTAAGTGATTTCTGCCTAAACAGAATGAACGGAGTCTGGATGAAATCTCGTTTGAATTAGATCATGCTCGCTACATCTTCCACAAACTGTTCATACCATTGAATGAAATTCTTTAAGAAAATCTAGCATTTGAAACATTATTATGGTTATCACTTCAGACATTCCAAATAAATGCCCTCATGGGATGGGGTATGAGCATCCCCAGAGATTTGTATCAAAGGTGTATTTTATGATATTCATCTTCAGAGAGAATTGATTCATTATTCTTGAAGACAATATATGGAAACTGATTATTTGTATGCTTTGTCTTATTCTCAGGTTAGCATTGGATGCCCTGAAAAAATGGAACCGATTACAAAAATTTCACATATCCCAGCAAGCAGATGGGCTCTGTCGTGCAGTCTTTGCAAGGAGTGTACTGGAACCTGTATTCAAGTAAGTAATTGATTCTAAGAAAATCCAAGAATTAGATCATTTTTGTGTGTGTGTGCTCTGCCTATTTGAAAAAAAATGATGACATCACCTTACAGTTTTGTACAGACATTGTTGTGCGTGTTTGGATTCACTGGGCAACAATACAGATAAACAGTTTTAAAAGTCTGTCATTGCTGGCTTTTCAGCAATATTTAAGCAGTGCTGCTACCTTCATTTAGCATTGTAATGTCAGTGCACTTGGATTTGTTAACAACAGAGTCATTCACCTTAGAATACAGCAAAAGGCCATGTAATTGAGTTCCTAGATCTGAAACACCTTTTCCCAGACATGATATAGTTGTTCTTTGATTAGTGCTAGAAGAGTTGTTATGGCATCTTCATGCAGTCTGCTGCCTCTCTGCAGGCTGCTCTTTCTACTAACAGGAAAGTAAGAGAGGTTGTTTGCAAGTCTCAGCCTGAGTGATACCTGTTTTTCTACCAGGCAGACAAACTAATAAGATAATTAATCAGGTTTTTTTGACTGCAACCACAGAACAATTCTTTGGCAGGATTCTGCAGTTTGCACTAGTGCCACGAAAATGTCATCTTCGATACCAGGCCTTGCTTCCTTAGAATGTTTCATTAAAATTAAAATTGTTTCTTTCCTGAAATGAAAACTTGAATGCATTTCTTTAAATCTTCCCAATGTTGATTCAGTTCTGTTCTTGGTGGATCTGCTTATTCAACCTGCCAGATGGAGATATTTTGTCACAAAGGCAGCTGCTTTCAAAGAAGGGAAGGGCAAAGAAACAAATTAGCTACACCAGGCAGCAGGGTGGGGGAATATGTTTTCTCCAAGATTTCATCCTCTTAGTTCTGGTTCACATCTTAGTTTTGAAACTGAATGGATTTGCATGAAAAGTTATCTGAAATGGAAAACAAAGTGTTATTCTTCTGTTGAAACCCACAGTCTGTCAGTCTTCATTAGGATTGCCAGTAAGACTTTTGGTCAGTACTAATCTTGTAGAAGTTGAATGTTATTGCAAAGAAGAAGAAATATGTGGATGATTCATTTGTTTAAACATTTAAGCAATGACTAAGCACTAATCTGGAATTTAGAAATAAATGAAATTCAATCTGCATACCCTCCCACTCCATTAGGATTGCAAATTCCGTTACAATGTGGTGATACAGCTTCTTCTTCTGGATTTGTTTATCCAGATGGATTTTAAAATGCAACTCTTCGTTTTCAGCAAAACCTTACTGGAGAGAGCTATGAAAATCTGTGAAGCTTAGTAAAAGCTATAGAGCTTAGCACAAAGTGGATATAATTCTGAAGAAATCAACATGAATGGTTAAAAGAACAACTGTCCAAAAGAGACTGGCTAATTATATTTAAACAAACATTGGGGAGAGGTTATGCTAATAAAAACACAAATATATTATGGCTGAAAGTCAGAAAAAAGACTCCAGCTAGCATTTGACCAATATATAGACAAAGTACTTTTGAAGTAAATGATAGTTAAGAATTATAATATGAAAAGATACTAATTTGTGCATCCCCACTGACTGTCCATTAATATTAAGGAAATAATATGCTGCATGAAAGCTCTGAAAGCGAAACAGGAAGCATCATTTCAGTGCTTCAAGGCATTAGTGACATGGAACTGTCAAACATCTTGCAAAGCTATAAATTACCACCAACCTTAAAGAAGGGCAGCTAGAATCACCTAACATCATGTAATGATTCATAATTGTCTGCAGATCTTCACTGTATTCTTAGGAGACATTGGGGGAAATGCAAGTTGGTTCTTTGAGTTCAGAATAACTCATAACTTGCATATGAACCAGTTTTGCCTAATGGCACCAGGTTAGAAACCAGGACACTGTGAGTTCAAGTCCCACCTTAGCCATGAAAGCTAGCTGGATGACTTTGGGCCAGTTACCCTCTCTCAGCCTAACTCACCTCACAGGTATGTTGTGGGGAAAATGGGAGGAGAAAGTCTATGGCAGACTTGTCAAACTTGTAACATCACATGACATCATGCAACGTATCAGGACAGTTTTGCCATTGCCAGCAGTGGGGTGGGCACAGCTTCCACATGACGCATCCGGCTTGCGGGCCGGCAGTTTGACACCTCTGGTCTTATGGCCTGGTTGTCAAACTCGCCATGTCACATGACATGTCGCGATGTATCGCAACTCTGCATTGCCAACAATGGGGTGGGTGCGGCTTCGGTGTGATGAAACCGGCCCATGGGCCAGCAGTTTGACACCCCTGATCTATGGAGATTCTCAATCATCCAAATAATGGTTGTCCCAATTACATTTTTCAAAAGGCAACTGAACTTTTTTGTGTTTTTTTCCTTGAAAATGTTTCACTTCTCATTCAAGAAGCTTCCGTTCTGGCTAGAAACTGTTTTCAAGGAAAAGAAATCAAAATCCTGTTACCTTTGGGACAGAGGAGGTGGAAGGTGTGTTGGATATGTTCGCCATCTTGAGTTATTTCTGAAAATAATAAAGGTGACATATAAATAATTCATAACTTGTCAGATAAAGTTATATGGCTTGTAGGGACTTGAATATGATCTGAGATAAATTAGGATCTTGCTAATCTGTTGATGGCAGAGATATCCATTACCAATGGCCAGTATTGCATTAACATCACGTAATACTCTGCTATGATGATATTTCTGCATAGGGGACTCACTTCATATCCTAAGGCCTTTTGCTGGAGTTCCTAGAACATAAGATTCTACTGTTAATCTCAGTTCTGTCTGGAGTGAGATTGATGGATAGCCTGGAAATTACTTGCTTCTTGCCTACTCCTCCCTTACTTCCCTCTCCCTGTGTATAAAATGATGTTGAAACCGGAAGATGCTGCATTGTTCAATAATAAATCTTGTTGGGGAAAAGTGTGTAGATATATCCATTACCAGCAGAGAAAGAAGAGGAGACTTTATTTTTCTTTATTTTATGAAACCTTAAGAAAGATTGTAGGGAAAATGAGATGAAAGGCACTTTCTTTCTTTTCCAAGATACTATGTGCTCTTCAGATCTTTAGCTGGACATAAATCAGCATTAATCTTTACCAGGTTTGCAATTCCCTGAAATTTCCTTTTTGAAGACAGGGACATTGATTTGGAAGCAGTCTGATTCTCTGATTTTGCCATAACTGACTCTTGATAGAGTTGTGTTTCCACAGAATGAGCAGGATGTCTTCCTTGGCTCATGGCTCATGCTCAAAAAGCAAGTGGAAACCATCACCAGGAGGTGTGTTGCACAGCTATACTCCTGATGAACCAGTCGTGGCCTTATGTGGAACAGTATTAGGAACACAACGTAGTAAAAGAGGTCACTGATGTCCTTATCATTCCTAAATTACTGTAGCACATTGTACATGAGGCCAACTGGAAACTCCCAAGTACTCCAGAAAGCAGCATGCATGCTCAGTGGAGGGTCTCAATGTTACACTGCTGCTATGGGAATTCTGTAGGTCGGGTAGGCAACCTTGGCTCTTTTATGACTCGTGGACTTCAATACCCAGAATTCCTGAGCCAGCCGTCCTGGTGCAGGAATTCTGGGAATTGAAGTCCACAAGTCATAAAAGAGCCAAGGTTGCCTACCCCTGGTATAGGTTATCTATAGATTTCTAAGTGCAGTGTGCTGGTCGTTGCCTACAAAGACCTTTGTGGCTTAGGGCCTGAGTATCTTAGGGGGACTGCCTTTTCCCAGCAGTTTCTAGCCATCCAACGCAAACAGTTAAAAAGTTCTTTTTCTGTTATTTGTACGTTGGGTGATTGTACAACAATCTAATTGGAATTACTTGTAAGTAATTCATAGAGTTGCAGCTAGGTTGATTATGGAATCTTTCAGTGGAATCTTTTTGCACACGCATGCACACACATGCATACCCATAGAAAACATTGAAACTGAGGGCTATGCATTGGCTGCAATTTAAATATTGATTAAACATATTACATGAAACTGTTGAAACTAAGAAAACAAAGTACTGTAAGCATAAAATTAGCCAAAACAGCTTCAGTACTAGAGGACTTGTTATCCTGAATTGCATGTATGAACAAACATACATAGATTATCAGCCAGTCCTTGCTGACCTCTTTGACTATAGCATTCAAATAAGAATATTTTAACACAGGCTTATCCAACCCTGTGGTTTATCTTATTCTCATTACTGTGTGTGCGCATATTATCATGTAACTTAGTTCATTTTATCTTTCAGTATATTCTCCCTTGCCCCGCTGTACAGTTTCATTCTACTAGTCTAGGTCAAAAATATTGCATCAATAATGTCTTCACTCTCTCTTAGCATTCTTTGATAGTAAAGGTTGAACAGGTATTCTTTGTTGTTGACCCATTAGCTCGGCTTACTAATTATTTCCTGTGTGCATTTTGGGCAGAATCCCTGATAAGCACCACTTGCCATCTGTCTAATGAAACCCTGGATGGGCGGCATTCTATTTATTTTATCTCTAAGTAGCATGGATCATCTTTCCTGTGTAAAAGGGCATTGTGTAGGCTGTTGTTCCAGCAAAAGCCATAAACAATTTAAGAATGATATTAATACTGTTTGTGACGCAAGTAGCAAAGGCAAGGAGGGGGATGGGACTGATTCATTTATTGCAGTAAGTTGAAAAGTAGTAGAGACAAAAAGTTTCTTGCTCAGCTTTCATCTCATCACTGTGCCTTTTACTTGTGCACATAGCAGCACAAAGTATCTTTCCAATCACACATTTTAAAATACCCCTGGATGTTAACACAATTGCCTCCATTGGTGGCTATCTGGCTACGTGTGCAATAAAATTACGGCTTTTGGCTACTGGCCAAAAAATTTGGAGCTGTTTATAGTTGGCAACTGCCTGCAACCTCAAAATGCAATAAGAATTAGAAAAATAATGGTACTGCATCTTTTCAACATATTTTTGATTCTCTGAGTCACATTAGGTATGCCCACAACCAACCACATTATAACCAACCAACTTTGCTTTATGAATCTTTTTTTTAAAAAATCACTGTTTTTAATCTTTACCTGAGCTTCCCATGCTGTGGATTCCTCATACTTTGGCTCTAAAAAAGCAATTTGAAATATTTAATTAGGACAGTTATTCAAGGCCTGTTTAATCCTGGCAGATTTCAAGTACATAAAGCAAAGTCTACTTTGTATAGAAAAAGTTATGAAGAAAAAGATGGGGAATAAAATCCTTCATACCAGCCTTATATTCTCCTAGGGTGATTTTTGGAGTTCAGCAGAGCAGAAAAATGCCTTGGAGGTTCATTGAAGCAAAAATGAAACCACAAGAATGGATATATTAAACTATCCATAGAATTGCTCTTCCTTTTCCCTGAAATATCAGCTCTCATACTTAACTTGTCAGTATCCTGGGTGTTAATGTAATCACTCAAAGCCAGAGCTAGCATTTTGGTAATTATAAGATCCTGGTTATGTAAGCCATTCAGGGTGCTGCCTACAGTAATAAACCCTTCAAAAACATGCTTACTGCAATTTAACTGGCATTAACAGGTAGAGTAGACTGATTTCATATGGGTTACGGGTTGAATAATTATATGACACTCTGATCCATTGAAAAACAGTTGATGGAGAATGGGAGGCTTGGAAGAGGCAATAGTATTACAGTATACACATGTTCAGAGGAACTGGTGCTTTAGGTTTTCTCACCTGGGGAAGGAGGATCTAGGAGAAGACTTTCATAAAAAAACACTTTAAGATTCAATAATATATATGCTTTTTAAATTCTCTTTTCTCAGTGCAATAGCCATTAATACATTTAGTTTTAAAGATAGTGGCCCAGAAGAAACGGGTCACTTTTTCCATTTTTAAATTAATAATAATTAAAGACATGTATGTATGTGGTGCGTATCTCTCATGTCAGATAGAAGAAATGAGTAAAAGTGCTTCCAGATACATTACAAGTTCCTGAAAGAAAAAATTTTCATACACTTTTTTCATAAAATTATATATACTCTGTCTGCCAAGCAAAAATCAAGATACTGTGGTTTAAAGATTAAAAAGAATAGTGGCAAATAACTATAGGTAATTCTTGACTTACAACTAGTCGCTTAGTGACTGTTCAAAGTTAAAACCGAAGAGGCCTTATGACCCAGATTTCAAATTCCAACAGTTGGACCCTCTCTGTGATCAACGTAATTTTGGGTGTTTGGCAACATTTATGGACATCTGTAGTGTCCCACAGTTACGTGGCTGTGTTTTATGACAATTTTGCCAAAACTTATGTTTTGACAAAGCCCTACCCATAGCAAACCATTGCTTCACTTAATGACTCACTTAATGATCACCACAAAAAAAAACATAAAATTGTCATGTGACCGACCAGCTTTACTGCTAGCTGCATTGCAATCATATGTTGAGGACTAGCTGTATGACAGAACAATCTTCCCAGCTGCCAAGTATATTAGTACTTAAGAAGTACACACTGTTGAATTGTTCTTTTGTTCATCAAAATCCCAATAAAAAGGTGTCAGTGCTGTTACATTGGATGTTCCTGCTCTGACAATTGATGGAAATGCAGCCATTTTTACTTTGCTTTTTACTTACTTTTTCTTCTGTTTAGAAATTAGAAGTTGAAGGGGGGATGGGGTGAATACTTGAGCTCAGCTAGCCATAATAACAATGCAGCTCCGTGGGGAAAACTCAAGGACACAAATTGATGGGCTGACGAGCTGGAAAGAGAGTCTGTGCTACTGGCTAATTGGAGAATGTGATTTATGACTGCTTTGTGGGGCTGGGACTTGCATTCTGTTACTTTGTATCTAGGGGAAAGGAATCTAGGTTTGGGTTCAACTGTGTAGTGCCAATACTTTGTTTCCTGAATAAAATGTTCTTTGAGGAAGAATTCTTGCCTTGAAGTTCTTTTGATGGGTTTCATCTGTCGAAACCATGACATTAACCCAAAATTACTTTCTACCTTGATCACCTTGGGGTTCTGAGCTCCAGTCACCTTCCCTAAATCAAGGGATAGGCTGTCAAAGACTAGGAAAGATCTTAGAATGGAGAAGGAAGAAGCACCTGTAACCAGCACCCTGGTCGTGGCTGTTACCTCAGAAGAGGGAGCATAAGCCATCGCACTGGTGGAGAAAGAAACTTTAGAAGCCTTACAGCTGGGGGCAAGACCAAAGACGCAAGAGCTGATCTGGTCATTGGAGTGGACCCTGCCCAGTGGAGACTCCAAGCATCTTGAGGCAACCTTGCCAAAAACACAAGAGCCCCAGCTAACAGAGAAGCCCTGGTTGGCATTGATCATTGCGATCTCCTGACAGGTGCTGCCACCGTGATAGTTCCAGACGGAAGGACTATGATGACAGCCCAGACAGACGCTCTCGCTACTGAAGCCTGAGCCACCACTGGTACAGTCGAAGCCCGGATCGTCATCAGTATCATGAGAGCCCTGACCATCGTTACTATTGGTCACACAGCCCTGAACATCACTGTCAGCGCCGCCTGAGGCCTGTGCAGAGAGAAGATCCAAATGTGGACATCCAATGAAATTTGATTCAACAGCTGCGCGACCTGTTGGACAGGCAGCAACAGGTTGAGGCGCCGCAGCCACTGGTGGGCCTGCAGCAATTGGGGATGCCGCCGCCAGGAGGTCAACAATCATTAGGAATGCAGGCAGCTGCCATGCGGGGGCCACAGCCCGTGAACGCACAGCAGTCGATGGGCCTGCAGCAATTACAGATGCTGTTGCTGAGAGGTCAGCAACCCTTGGGAGTGCAGCAGTAATGGGAGTGGTAGCAACCTCTGAATGCGCATCAACCGCTGGGGGGCCTGCAGCAATTGGTAATCCCACAGCCACCGTTGGGAGGTCAACAGCCATTGAGAATGCAGCAGCCGCTGCAGGGAGGCCAACAGCCATCAGGAGTGCAGCAATGGGGGGGGGGCAGTAGCCCATGATGGCACCACCCCTTAAAGCGACTTTTGATAGCGATCCAGAGAAGCTGATTTTCTTCCTCAATCAAGTACATTCCCACATGAATCACAATGCCAATTTCTACCCAGATCCAGCTGCTATGGTTGACATTGTCACGGCTAATCTGGAAGGGGAAACATGCAAGTGGCTAAACAATCTGTACAATGAGCAGCGCCTAAACTGAGAAATCTCCATCTCTTCCTTCTTAGATTGAGGACCAGGTTCAGGGACCAATCCTGGACAAAGGGCACCAAGTGGCAAATTGTCCAATCCCTTATCCCCAACAGAGAAGTAGATTGGGACCACCAGTGAAGAAGAAACCAGCTGAACAGCCGGCAAACGAGAAATCAAGCAGGATCACGCAAGACCCCGTTACCCAGGTCATGTCACCCACACAGGAGAGCCCAAGCCACTCTGCCCTCTTATGACAGTGACGATGAAGGGGAGAACAACCCGATGGTGAGTTGCCCTGTTCCACCATTTTCTCTCGCTACTAAGCTTATAGTCCCTAAGACAGGTACAAATGGATCTGAAAGTGCTAGTGGATTCTGTTCCTGGTGCATTATCAGTTTGCCAATTGCCCTTAAGATGGGTATACAAGCAAGATTGCTCTCCAGGCCCATGAAGTTCAAACAGACATATGGCTCTTTAATGGGAGGGACTTTAGTCACCCATCTGACGGAACCTATACACTTAGAAATAGGTGAACATTGGGAGTTCATACGTTTCGTGGTGGCCCCAAAGATGACTGAGGCTGTGATTTTAGGTCTAACCTGGTTAGACAAGTGGAAACCTTTTATCTGGTGGGAAAAGGAGATGAGGACTGTGAGATTTCCCATAAGGTCCAAGCCTCCTCTTGAATCTGCTGACATTACTGGAGGGCCTAAGCCATTTACTGAATCAGCAAAGATAGTTGTCATTCCCTGGCTGGGCGAACCACTCATTCCCAGGAAGTACCAGTCTTAGCACTGGTGTTTAGTGAGAAAGAATGCGACATCTTACCACCCCATCGGCCAAATGACTGCGCCATTGAGCTATTAGTAGGGGCCAAACTCCCAAGGCCGAGAATGTATGGTATGACCCCCCCCCCTCAAAATGGATGAACTATAGCAATATGTGAACAAAAACCTAGTAAGAGGCTTAATTTTACCAGATAAGTCCCAGGTGGGGGGTCCGGTGTTATTTAAGGAGAAAAAAGACAGGTCGCTTTGTCTCTGCATGGATTATAAGGGGTTAAATGCTGTGAGCATAGAAAACAAGTACCCTCTCCCCCTCCTGAAGGACCTACTAACCCATCTAGCAAAGAGATGCATCTTCACTAATTAGACCTAAGAGAAGAATACTACCAAGTACGAATAAGAAAAGGAGATGAATGGAAGACCACTTTTAACTGTCCTATGGGCAGCTACCAGTTCAAAGTTATGCCTTTTGGACTACAGGGGGCTCCAGCTGTCTTCATACAGCTGATCAGCCAGGTGCTACACAATCATTTGTACAAGGCAGTTTTGGTATCTTTTGATTACATCCTGATATACAGCAAGAATATGGCTGACTATGTGAAACTAGTGTGAGAGGTGTTAAAGAAACTGTTAAACGTCAAAACTACATGTTAAATTGTCGAAGTGTAAATTCCATCAAACCCGACTAGATTATTTAGGCTACAGAATTTCCAGTGAGGGTATTGAAATAGATCCTAGAAAAGTGAAAGCTGTAATCGAATGGCAACCCCCAAAGACTCTCAAACAACTTCAAAGCTTTCTGGAGTTTGCTAACTTTTACTGTCAATTCATCTCTTCATTTGCCGAAATTGCTTTACCTCTCACGGATTTGTTAAAGACCGGCAAGGATGGGGGAAACCCACGACCAGGCCAGCCGCTAACATGGACTATGAACTGTCAAACTGCTTTTGAGAATCTGAAAAGACTGTTTGCGGTTGAGCCGGTCCTAAAGCACCCCTGCCCAGTGAAGCCCTTTGTTATTCAAGCCGATGCCAGTGACATAGCCATCAGAGCTGTATTATTGCAAAGGAACCATGAGGGGGTCCTGCAGCCCTGTGCCTACACCTCAAAAAAGTTCACCAACTATGAAAGAAGGTGGGCAGTGTGGGAGAAAGAAGCCTTCGCAATATGTTGGGCTCTATTAAACTGGCCACACTACCTAGAAGGGAGCAAGGTGCCTTTTGAAGTAAGGATTGGTCACGAAAACTTAGAGGCACTAAAAACTCCTTGCAAGCTTTCCCCGAAACAAGTACGGTGGGCGCAGTATTTTAACCGGTTTAACTTCACCCTGAAGTACATACCGGGAGGGAGAAACCTTTTAGTTGACGCTCTGTCCAGATTGCCTCAATACAACAGTCAGCATGAAGAGATTAATCAATCATGTACTAATGTTCTTGAGCCCTATGACTTTGCTCAGACACCTACTTGCATCATTTCTCATAACGAAAGTTTACTTTCAGTGCTGAAATTGTTTGTGTCTTAACTTTATCTATGTGACACATTTAAAGTTTTTTCTTTTGATGTTTTCAACTCTTCTTTTTTCTCAGGCCTTTCCCCCACAAACATTCTGCCACATAGCTGTTATAAGTAGTACATTTTTTCTGAGATTTGTTTATTTCATTTCCCTTTTTGAATCTTTTGAATAAGGGTAAATCATGTTGCTCCATACAGATAAATAAATAAATTTATATTCAGCCAGTGTGTTACTTCAGTTGAGCCTTTAATGTATCAGTCCCTTCCGTGTAGTTGCACAAAACGAACCAGTATCTGTAGGTTGCATGGAAAGATTGCACAAGAAGCCAATCCAAGTTTTCACCTTGATTCTTTAATGGGAGGCATCCAGGTGGAACCCCTTGCTTTTGCTATGTTATGACCCCAATAAAGTGACCGTTTCACCTAGCCTAAACATGTATTGTGCCCTGACTGACATCTTGTCCTGTATATGGGATAATTAGCTGAAGTTCTATAAATGAAATTAATCAAACTAATCTGTAGCCTCTGAAAATCTGCTATACAGACAGCTAGGTGACAGTGAGGAGGGAAGTAAAATTGCTTTATCGTTATTTGCTAAACTTGTTTCTTTGGAAGAATGTATTTTCTTGTGTGTATTTTTTTCTTTGTGATAGACCAAGGGTCTCCAACCCCTGGTCTGTGGACCAGTACCGGTCCGTGGCATGCCAGCAAAGCCCCATCCATGGGATGCAGGCAGCACACAAAACCACTCACCCTCCAGTCTGCGGAAAAACCTTTCTCCACGGAATGCTCCTTCGTACCCAAAAGGTTGGGGACCTCTGTGATAGACCGTAGAAAATTAATTATAGATACTTGGGAAAATTGGCTTCTTAGTGGGGAATAAATATGCATCTCCTTAGCAGCACAGTACACATTTTAAAAGCTGGAGCAGTATATTGGGATATTTGTTCCATCTTACCCCTGAGGGCATGGTTATCCTCCTTTTCCTGAATGAATCTTACATTATATTTCATAATATCATGGCTTGTATGTTATCACAGAAGACTATCAAAGAATCAGAACACTTTATCTGATCATAATGAAATACATACAGTGGATCAGTTTAACAGGATAGAAGTTTGTCTATATTGAATAATTTAATTACGTCTCAGCAAATCAAATAGATCCCAAGAGAAATAGTTCTGTGATGTAAACATAATGAGAGCAGCAATGCAGCACATAAACAGGATATTTCTCAATGCTTAAAAGGTTTGTGCAAATGCGTGTGGGGTATTTCTTCATCACCTCAAGAAAATGCCAGTGTGAAAGGTAATGAGAATACAGTACTTTCCATTCCTCTTCCCCCTCCTCCTCCTGTTTCTGTTGGTAATCCTCTCTCGGGTTTATATTGAAATCTTCTTGCAAAAACATTACTAGTTAATAATATTTGTTGTACAGTGTTCCAAGCAGCTATTCAAGTATTTGTTCTCTTTCCTTTCCCATTCTAGTGTTCCATGCCTTCCTGCATCACAGCCTTCCATGTAACATGTGCCTTTGAGCACAATTTGGACATGCGGACACTATTAGCAGAAAATGATGAAGTAAAGTTCAAGTCATTCTGTCTTGAGCACAGCAGTGGTGCCACCAAGCCACCAGATGAGGCACGGATGGATGCAGATCAAGGCAAACTAGACATGGAAAAGGTAACACTGAGAAAACAGAAGCTCCAGCAGTTGGAAGAGGACTTCTATGATCTTGTGAAACCTTCTGAAGTGGCTGAGAACCTTGATTTGACTGAGTGGCTAGTTGATTTTGTCTATCAGTACTGGAAGATGAAGAGAAAAGCCAATTATAACAAGCCACTGCTGATGCCCAAGACAGACGAAGTGGATAATTTGGCTCAGCAAGAGCAGGATGTATTATACCGTCGCTTGAAGCTCTTCACACACCTTAGACAGGATCTTGAAAGGGTGAGTAGAATTATTGGGATTGATAACTCTTGTTTGTATAATCCTGCTTTCCACATTCTGGCACCATCCAAAGGTACAAAAGATTACAGCTCCCCAAATTCCAATGCAAAGGTCCCAATTCGTCTGTAGATTACCAGACTTGGGGGAGATTAGTTTAATCAGCTTTCTCTTAAAGTTACTTAAACCTGCAGTGGATAGACATATATTACCTTTTGGTTGTAAATTATTCCATTTTGTTATTATTATAATAATAATAATAATCCATGGGCTTTGTATTTTTGTTTGCTACATTAATGCTGAATTTGTCATTACCATCTAGTGAGGAAATGATAAGAACATTGGCTTTTCTCTCTAGCTTGGAGGAAAGTGACCTTAATTATTCTGTGCAAAGCAACCATAAATGGTTCAGAAGCATGCAAAACGAAATTATCCCTATTTCATTTTTTTTTCCTGTGGTTAAATGTACATTTTTGCTTTTATTTTCAAGTGTGATAAAAAGGTTAATTATTAGTGCAGCCCAATAATGCATGTTCACTGGTTTGATTAGAAGACAAAATTTACGTCCATTACATCCTCTGGTTCTTGTATTGTATTGCATTGTATGATAAGATATAACTATAGCAAGACTGCAGCCATAGGATGAAGGACTGGAGGTACCGTACCATCTCTGCCATAAGATGGTTTGGTACCTCCACAGTCTTTCATTCTTCATATCCTTGGATCTACTTCCTGCTTTAGGTAGCAACTTGGTTGTTCCTTTTTCCAACACTTGTCTTCCATAGAACACTTCATTTGTCAGCTATCCCCTAACTCTGCTATGTGTAAGAGATAGAAATGCCATATTCTGTCTGTGCCTTTTGGGTGATTAAAAATCAAAGTGCAAAAATAGGAATAATTTCTATACTGCCACTTCTTGGGTGTGTAATATGTAAGTACGGCAACTAAAAGAATTCAGCCCTTCTTGCCCCAATCCCCTCCTCCTTGAAAAATCAATCTTACCGGAGATTAAAAACAAAGGAAAACATTAGAAAAATAATAAAACGTAATTTTTAAAATTGTAATATTTGAATACAGGATGAAGTATAACCGAAAGTAACCCCACAGTACCATAGCTTAGACTTGGTGTAAGGCAGAAGCAGAAAACAAAGCCTAATGCAAATTCCTGACCACACATTTTACCAATGTCTACAATCCTGAATCTGATAATCTGCTTCAGAGTTCCTAGATTTCTCCAGCCTTTCTTTGGTTCACACAATTACTGCATATTCTAAGCCCAAGAAAAGATGCAACACTAATAGCTTTGGCATGCATGCCCACACCTCTCCCAAACTACCTTTTCAGCTTCAAATTCAAAGCACAGTGCACCTCCCTACTGAGATATGATACAGTGTGTTAAAACGTGATACAATACAATAAGAATACAACACAATATGATACAATTTATTATAATGTAATATAGTGATTCTCAGCCTGTGGTTTGCAGACCCCTGGGGGAGACCGCAGTGTAGTCACAGGGGGTCTGTGAAGGCTTGAAGAAATGTTATGATTTAAATCTTGAGTTAAGTCTTGACAGTCCATGGCCATGGCCCATGGCCACAAAAGGTATTTAAAGGGAGTCTGTGGTGAAGAAAAGGTTGAGAACCACTGATGTGGTTATTTTTGGAATGAAGTCTCTTCTAAATATTGTAAAGCTATTCTCTGCTGCTTTTCTTATTTGGTGATTAATTCTCAGTGTAGAGATGAGTTTATAAATAGGACCAGGAAATATGGTAACACTGTGTTTTTGAAAGGATAGTTGATATTAGTGCAGACACACAGTAACCAATTACCATGGGAAAATTGCTTCTTTCTCTCTCCCCCCCCCCCCCCCCCCCCCCCCCCCCCCCGTTGTATATAGTGCTGGTAGGGCTGATGCCTACAAAGAGTTTTCTTAAAATTTTGCTTTTCAAAGTGCCATGCTATAAATACTATGAATTCTTATAAACTGGTTTTTTTTATTAGCTACGGACATCAGAAATTTAAAAAAAAAATGGTATAACTTGTCATGTAGCTGTGCGAAGCTGAGGAGAAGGGGACAGAACTGGCATTACATTATCAGCACAAGAGCTAAAAAAAGCAAAAAGGGAAGAAGATCTCCGAAAACAAGTACAAACAAGCTTTTTTTTAAAAAAAGGTCTGAGATAGGAAGCAAGAGGAAGATAATAATGTGCGGGAATAAATATATACAGGACAAGCCCTAGTAGAGAATATTTCAGGTGTGCATGGCTGCAGTAATTGGGCCAAGTTGAACAGCAAAGCTGTGGTTGATGTGCTCCAAGTACAGTGAGATGAAAAGTCAGAGCACAAATAAAAATGTTTTTATTATTTATTTTTATTCCATCCCTTAACACCATGAGTTCATTTATATGTAATGAACAACTTGTCTTTTTTACAGAAAGCAGCGCTCTGCACCAAATACTTGTATGGGCATGGAGTCCCCATGCAATGTACATGACACTTTGCAAGTCTCATTTTTACAAAAACCCATTCCCTCCAGGATCCAAAATAAATAGGAAAGGTCACAGGAAATGGCTGTATGTAGTCAGAGGAGGGAAAAAAGAAACTTTTTTTTAAAGAAAAGCTTTTTTTTTTAGACAAGAAAACAAGTGTCAAGATTGCATTGATCTCAACCGTTCTTCTAATTTGTGATTTTATTAGTACTTCTGCAACAGCTGTTTCTCCTGTTAAATCAAACCTTCCCACAGACACAGATTATTATGGTTAACTTAGATTTGAAAGTAATAATCTTTCCATTAAAACAGAATCATTTACACATACCGTAGATGCTGCAAGCAAGCAAGCTTTGGTGGGGATTTTATCCTTGGTAATTTCTTGATTAGAAATTGACAGGGCTGGCTACCGCATATAAGTAGGGAGAAAACCCCACATTCACTCACATTGAAGATTCTATCTAATTGGGTAATGAAATATCTGCAAGCAAACAGCCAAGATCAGAGAGGCACCCAGGACTCAGCAGTTGTTTGTTCTGTTTGTTTAAACCTCATAACCAAAGAAAGGTAAAAGAATATCTCAAATACAAATTGCATATTATACTTTACATGTTGGATTTTTTTTTAAAAAAGTCCCAAAATAAGATCTTAAGTGTGCACATGTACTGTATGTGCAATAGCAGCAATATCCTTCAGTTAATGTTACTAGATGGTTATGTAGCGTACAGAATTAGACTTGACAGGAAAGCCTCAGATCATTTGATGGACACGATACAGTGTCCCCCAACTCCGAGGATCTGAGGATTCTCTGCCAGAGTTCCTTTCTACTGTCCTATTTAGATTTTTCCAATACATTATTCTCTGGGTAAATTGAACTGTCATTCCCAGCATCTCCAGTCAACTTGACTCTTTGGAGAAAGCCAAACTGGACAAGATTGATTTTCGTTGTGGCACTGAAACAACATTTTCCGTGTATTGAATTAGAGCAGTATAAAACCAAAAAAATGCCAAGAGTAATAATTACCACTGTAGTGATTTGTTTGGAGTATATTGATAACATGACAGCTGATTTCTGGACTGAAATTAGATGAACGTTTTGCAAATCAAACTTCTCATCAAGTAACTCATCTCTCTCACAGAACTTCCATGGAGGATTCTTCTAACTGCTTCCTAGTTCTGCGAGAAACTGACCGCCCCAAAGTCACCCAGCTGGCTTTGTGCCTAAGGCAGGACTGGAACTCACGGTTTCCTGCTATTTACCGTGATGCCTTAACCACTACACCATACTGGGTCTCTATCTGCAATTATATCTGCAATTTAAGAGCCTTGGTGGAGCAGTGGGCTAATGCCTCCTTAAGTAACACCAGCTGCTTGCAATTAGTGCAGGTTCGAGTCCCACCAGGCTCAAGGTTGATTCAGCCTTCTATCCTTCCGAGGTAGGTAAAATGAGGACCCAGATTGTTGGGGGCAATAAGCTGACTTTGTAATAATGCCGCTGGGGGGGGGGGAGCGAAAGCCCTAATAAGCAGGCATATACATAGAATGAAGGCTATTGCTAAGCACATTGATTTGTGCTTTAGATTGTAAGCCGCCCTGAGTCTTCGGAGAAGAGCGGGATATAAACGGGATTAAAAAAAAAATAAAAATTGAGAGAAATATCAGAAGTTTGCAAATATAAATATGGCTTGAGATTTTCCAATAAATGCCCTGAAAGACTATATTGCTAATATTATTCCTTTTCACCGCCACCATCTCAGCATTTTAATTTGATGGCTGGAACTCCCTTGCTGCATTCCCAGTTAACTCACCACAACTGCCTCTTAATTTAATCATACATAGATACATGTTATTTCATTTCTATTTGATCCTTCATAAAAGAACTTCAGCACAGGATAGATTGCACTTTCTTCCTTTTTTCCTCATGGCTACAATCCTGTGAATTAGGTTGGACTCAGAATGAATGACTTTGATTTAAAGGCATCCAGTGAGTGCCCATGGCTGAAGATGGGCTAGAAGCTGAATTTACCCAGTGCCAGTCCATTACCTTAACCACTCCACTGTTGGCCTCGAACATATGACAGTCCCTGGAATCTTGGCTCTCAATAGCTTCCCGTCTTTAGCAGACACAGTTCCCACATAGAATAAAATGTTTCAGTGAAGCATTTTAGCACTGAAGGCATCACAAACTTTTAACTTTTAAGGAGGATAACAGAAATCATTCTGGTCCCAAGGCAGCCCAAAAGTTCCCAAGGTCTCCCAAAATAATTAGTAATAAAATAACTTCATTAGAGCATGAAACTTAAAATTATCTTTTTATCCTCATAATTCCCCAAGTAGATAGAAAATATTTAAGATCCTGGGTTTTTTTTTAATTTGAACAATCTTAATATTTAAGGCTTGTTCAGATGAGTAGATCACTTCTATCATAATTGGTAATCGGAGACTCGGTATCTGATTGTCTGTGCTGTTGTTGTTTTTTAATCCCATTTATATCCCACCCTTCTCCGAAGACTCAGGGCGGCTTACAATCTAAGCACAAATCAATGTGCTTAGCAATAGCCTTCATTCTATGTATATGCCTGCTTATTAGGGCTTTCCCCCCCCCACCAGCGGCATTTTTACAAAGTCAGCTTATTGGCCCCAACAATCTGGGTCCTCATTTTACCTACCTCGGAAGGATGGAAGGCTGAGTCAATCTTGAGCCTGGTGGGACTGGAACCTGCAGTAATTGCAGGCAGCTGGTGTTACTTAAGGAGGCATTAGTCCACTGCTCCACCAAGGCTCTTTTATAATTTTACTGACTTTAATTCAGTAAAAAGCCTCTTTGGTCCATAGTGCAAGACTAGACAAATCTGAGTTCTAGTTCTGCCTTAGACACAAAGACCAGCTGGATAATTTTTGAACCAAGCTTTTTTGTCAGCCTGAGGAAGAAGGGAATGGCAAATCACTTCTGAAAAGATTGCCTAAATAACTACATGGATTTGTTAATGTAATTCCCAGAAGTTATGTCTAACTTGAAGCACATCTTAAGTAGAAATATGGAGTTGAATCACTTGAAATAGTTATACAGTGGAAACCAACCTAAAAGATGTGTTGGCAAAACATTAAAGTGATTTTAGTTTTTGAATTTTTCTCTACTAAACACAAGACAAATACTTTGTCAGTAGAAAAATCCAATTAAAGCTGCTATGAATTATACCTGTAACTGCTGAGATTAGAAAATGATAAATAAAACATCAAGTACATCCTAGTAAAACAATTTGTTTTGATCACTAAATGCACAAAATGCGTATTACTAATCCAATAAAATCTTTTTACGCATGAACGGACATTTTACTTGTAGTTGACATTCAGTTTTGGAAACTTCATTCCCTTTAAAATGTAACTGCCCATATTTGTTTCAGGATGGTTAATGAGAATGCATTAAGCCTATTATAGTCATATTTTCCATTCCCTTTTGATTGGTGTTATTTGTAAACTGACATCCTTTGCATCAATTTACATAATAAGTTTTACAAGGAAATATGTTTAAACAATGCCAAAACCAAGTTAACAAACAGGACCATTTTACAAACATCCTTTGTCTTGTTTCTTTAATCCTATTATCCTTTACATTTCAAAAAATATATATACCTTCCAGACATAGCCATCCAAATGCCTCACTGCATCCCGACACAGTTAGAAAGAAAAATTGAGTGCAGGGTTCTCCTCCTATCATAATGACAAATGTCTTGTTGTTTACTTAGTTGGGTATTTACAATTCAGATCCTGGAATTCACTGTCTATGTAAAACTTCACTCACATTAATTAATTATTTATTTATTTATTTATTTATTTATTTATTTATTTATTAAATTTATATACCGCCCTATTCCCGTAGGACTCAGGGTGGTTTACAGGGAAAATTAAAATACATAGCATACAAAATTAAAATCAGTTAAAACTATTGGTTAAATTACAGTCCCTGAAGTTAAACTAAAACCCAATTAAATTAAATTAAATTAAATTAAAACCCCTCAGTCTGGGCCAAACACCTCGAAGAACCAGGTTTTCAAGTCCTGGCGAAATGAGCGAAGGTCGGGGGCAGTCCTGAGTTCCGTGGGAAGTTGGTTCCATAGGGCCGGCGCACCCACAGAGAACCCCCTTCCCCTGGGAATAACCCGCCGGCATTCCTTAACCAGCGGTACCCTGAGAAGGCCCTCCCTGTGAGAGCGCACAGGACGATGGGAAGTTGATGCCGGCAGCAGGTGTTCCCTTAGATAATCTGGACCCAAGCCATTTAGGGCTTTATAGGTCATTACCAGCACCTTGAATCTCACCCGGAGGGCAACCGGAAGCCAATGCAGCTCACGGAGAAGAGGTGTTACACGGGAGTATCAGGAAACTCCCATAACAATTCGTGCGGCTGCATTCTGCACCAGTTGAAGCCTCCGAGTGGTCCTCAAGGGCAGCCCCATGTAGAGAGCTTTGCACTAGTCTAGCCGGTTGGTCACGAGCGCATGGGTGACTGTACGTAGGGCATCTCGGTCCAGATAGGGCCGCAACTGGCGCACCAGGCGAAGCTGGGCAAAAACCCCCCTGGTCACAGCTCCTATATGGTCTTCAAAATTGAGCCGTGAATCCAAGAGGATGCCCATTAATTTATAGGAAAGATGAACCCCAATAATTGGGTATTATATTAAATTTCTATTATCATTTTTGGTGAGCTTTCCAGAAGAGCTTAGGAAACCAGCAGTTCTGTTATTATTTTGCAATGAAACCATAGGGATTCATATTGATGATGTATCATCAATAGAATAATTTGTAAACTCTTACTTTTTTAAAAAGGCGACTAAATCTGTCGTCATCATAGATCATAGAACAACATACAAATGGCTAAGAGGGTTGTTTGTTGTTGGGTGACAAAGTGAGAACAGTTATGAAAATACCTTAAAGTGTCCATATAAATTGCTTCCATAATCATTATACTTCCTTTTTTCCCCTTATATTTTTTAATTAAGCATGAGTTTTAAAACAATAAAGAGGACTTTTAAAATTATTTTAAGGTGTTCAGAAGGCAGCATAAACATCTGGAATTAGGCTTCTGCCAATTTCTAACTCCATTAATCTCAGCCTGGCATACTTCACTTACATTAAAGTTATAATTCCCATAATTTCCATCTACCATAACCAGTGGGGGAAATTGTGGGTTAACATATTTGGAAGATACCAGATTGAGAAGTATTGCATTTCTTGATTGCTTTGCCATAATGCAACATTGATCATACTTTCTGCTGTTCTGCAAACAAATGAGTATATAGCAGTCTCTGGGCAACTGTGAGTTTTCTGTGGATTGAGCCAAGTAACCATATTATTTATTTATTTTTATTTATTTATTTTATTTATTATTTTTATTTTTATTACATTTATATCCCGCCCTTCTCCGAAGACTCAGGGCGGCTTACAAGCTTAGCACTAGCCTTCATTCTATGTATATGCCTGCTTGTTAGGGCTTTCACACACACCCCAAGCGGCATTAATACAAAGTCAGCTTATTGCCCCCAACAATCTGGGTCCTCATTTTACCTACCTCGGAAGGATGGAAGGCTGAGTCAACCTTGAGCCTGGTGGGATGCGAACCTGCAATAATTGCAGGCAGCTGGTGTTACTTAAGGAGGCATTAGCCCTCTGCTCCACGAAGGCTCTTTTACTTCTTTTAGAAGTAAAAAATAAAAATAAAGTCTTTCCCTTCCTATAAAGCCTTGTTGTACTAAGCCTTCATGTGATATGCTTGTTTGCAGGTTGACATGCATAACTGTTAACTTCTTCTAGGGCAGAAAAGTTCAATAAACAAAGCAAAGAGAGAATTTTACTTTTTTTATTTTACTTTTATTTTATTAATAAAATGTACATCCCGCTTTTTTCCCTTCCTTGAAATGAATTGCTCAGTGCAGCTTGCAACATATAAAAAAACATAAAACCAATCATAAAACGTATTTATAGTACTTACTTGAAAGAATGCAGCATTAAATTGGCATAAATACCTTCGAGTGTTATTTACAACCGTATGAATAAAACGTTCAATATCATTTCAGATTATGACTCTAGTGGCATTCCAGATGGAATTCCATTGCTCAGTGGAAGCAAAATTCAGCCGGTTAGTATAGAATGAACCAATGAGATCAAAAAAGGATGGAGCCTATTTAGATGTCTGCTAAAACTTTATTTCCTTCACACCATCTTTCTGTCAGCATGTGACAGGGAGACTTAAAGCCATTCATTGAAGCTAGCTTAGATTCATAGTAATCTATCTTTCTTGATACTGGATTTGAAGAAGCAAGTGGTAGAAATCAAGAGCTCTTAACTGAAGAACTGATCTTGAATGCTGGGGGTCAGAGGTTATGCTCTCAGGCTCCTGTAGTGTCCTCCGCATGATAATATGTCAAGAAGTCATTTGACACTTGAACAGCTCTTGTTGGTCTCTTGATCTGTGTCCAGCTTTGCTCTCTCCAGAATGGCTATGTTGTCAATAAAAGATAGCTAACCATTTTTTTTACCACTTGACATTCCCACTGCATACAGTATATATGCTGAATGGAGCTTTTCTCTGGGAGAAATTTATTGCAACTGGGTCATTTGTCAATGGCAAAACAACAGTTCTCCTGAAGGAATCATGGCAGAAGTGACCTTTCGATGACTGGGGTTTATTTCAATAGAGTGGTTGGTTGTATACCTGCCTGGTGGGGGTGGGGGGGGGAATGTGCATGAAACAAAGATCCCTTTATTGGTTGGAACAATCCAGCTATGAAAAACAAATATTGAGAGGTCAGGCCGTTACCCTGAAAGATAGCTTAGTATTCAGGAAGCTGAGATGTCTGGATAAAATAAAATTAGGACAAATTCAAATTGAAAATATGGAATGCAAGAGAGTGTGCTTAAAATAATTTAATAGTCTTTTTCAAAAATCCATGGACAGTGAAAGTGTTGCTGGGGGGCAGGGTACAACTCATAAGTGAGCTACAGAACACAAAAAGGCAAAAATTCTTTTATAGCACAGTCCTGTGGATCTTTATTCAGAAGTTAGTCCAGCTATGTTCAGTGTGATTTAATTCTCAATAAGCGAAGGTAAGATTGCAAGCTCATTTTCTAAATGTAATTAAAGGAAATTGTTTAGTTGTAGGAATGATAACCTCTTATTTACAGCCAAGAAGACAACAATAAAAATAATGTGTCCAATAATTTGTAAAAAAAAAGTGCGCTGACTACCCTGAGCAATATGTTGGAATAATGTATTCTTTGGATAGTTCATAAGTCCAGATTTTTCATTATGCTATGTTAAATAAACAATATTGTGGTTAGAATTTTAAATTGAATCCAGGTGGAAACTACTAACTTACTGTACCCATATTCAATTACAGTATTTCTACATGATATACTTCCAGAATAGTATTCTCATTTCCTTAATGAAGAAATATGGAATAAATAGGTAAAGAAATGATTTCATGGAATTGCTTATACCTCAATAATTTCATATTATTGTGGGTTTGCAGCTCGCTTGGAAGGGTTCAGGTGTGTGCACAAGTTATCCCCAGAAACCAATCCTGTATTTATGGAGACCAGCTCTTCAGGAATGATACTATCAGTAGGATTTGGAGAAGGCGAGGTTGCTTCTCAAATGTTAAACTCTGTGCATGAATATAACATGTGAACAGGGCTATATGGATGGCATTCGCTGTGAATATGAATTTCAAAAAAAACATAGGAACCAGGGAATCTGTTCCCAGAGAATTAACATTGAGTTGGATTGAAATACTCATTGTTAGATTGATAGATTGTGGAAAAAGGTTGCAAGTAACAGAATGAAAGTTAACAGAAAAAAGTGCATAGTTTGCCCTTTAGGAAACAAAATGAAAATGCACAGGTATAGGTGTGTCATGGAGACTATCTGATTTAATGACAGTGCATAAGAAGATAATCTTGGAGTGGTAGTTGATTGCAAAGTAAATATGAGCCTGTAGTGCGTTGTGAGAGCAAGGAAGACAAATGCACATTTAGGCTGCATCAACAAGATTTATCATTTCCAGTTCAGAGAAAGTAATTGATCAGCTTTTTTTGGACCTCAGTTTGAATCTAGTTCTGGGCATCACACTGTAGGTAGGATTCAGAGAAATTAAGCAGGTGCAGAAAAAGGCAATAAACATGATCAGAGAACTAGAATGCCCTATGAAGAAATTGCTGAATGTTTTGGGCCTTGAGAAAAAACTGTGGGGTGAATGAGATATGATAGTACACTTTAAATACATGACAAGATATCACATTGAACAAGGTGAGGACCTATTGTCTGTTATTTCAGAGTTAATTCAGAAGAATGCAGATTCTAAATGAACATTAGTACGAACATCCTAACAGTATAGATAGAACCTGTTACTCAGGAAGGTGTTAGACTCCATAATTGGATGTGTTCAAGCAACTGCTTGAACAGTCAATTATATATGAGATGCTCTACATGACTTTAATTCAAATTTTATCTGTAAAAGACCCTTATTTCTGAATTATACTACCTATAGTACATTTTATTTATTTATTTTATTTTATTTAATTTGTATACCGCCCTTCTCCCGAAGGACTCAGGGTGGTGAACAGGGCAATAAATACTAAGATACAAAGATACAAAAATTAAGAAAAGATTAAATCTAATGCCCAGTACAATACAACAGTAAATTACAATACATTAAAAGCAATAATAAAACCCAAACTCATCAGACCAGGCCGGCTTGTTCAAACAAATAGGTCTTCAGATCACATCATAAAGTATGTTAAGCTTCTTCTCCAAGAAAATCTGTTTAACTTTGGAGAACAGTTATTTCTTTCAGTGGAGTACTGTAGTGCCTGGAAGAAGAAAGCCAACAAATCTCTATTAGTGCAACTTTTAAGTAATAAACTTTTAATTTTTTACCTTAATAAATATTAAGATGGAATACTTATTTTGTACATCAGAAGTGGTAACGTTCAGTTCTATTTTTTCAAATATTTTATAAGCATATTTGTATTTGCTGTAAGATAATCAAAAATATTACCTACAAATGTCGTTTATAGCAGGGTGATATTTTAGCACCTGGCAGGTGGTATGTGACCCCTAGCCAAATGTAGTGGTGGAGGAATGAGCTAAAGTAGCACCATGCAGGTTTGGAGACTAGCTGGAGCTGCAGGGCTCAGCAGAAGCCCCAGCACCTGCGCCTGTCGCTGCATGCTGGTTGGACCTTCCAGTACACTGGGAAGAGAGGAGGAGGAGGGCAGAGAGAGGAGAAGCTATAAAAGGAGCAGGTTTTGGCGGGAGAGGGAGAAAAAAACACATGGAGAGAGAGAAGAGGCTTTTGTTAGCGAAGTGTGAGAGAGTGAGTGTGGGGCTTTTGCAAGCAAAGTGAGTGAATGAGAGCAAGGGACCTTTTACAAGCAAAGTGTGTGAGAGCGAGAGAGAAGCTTTTGCAAGCAAAGTGAGTGAATGAAAGTGAGAGAAGCTTTTGCGAGCAAAGTGAGTGAGAGAGAACCTTTTGCGAGCAAAGTTAAATGAGAGCAAGAGAGAAGTTTTTGTGAGCAAAGAGTGAGTGAGAGCAAGAGAGAAGCTTTTGCAAGCAAAGTGTGAGTAAATGAGAGCGAGAGAAGCTTTTGCAAGCAAAGTGAGTGAATGAGAGAATGGGAAAGCTTTTGCGAGCAAAGTGTATGATAGCAAGAGAAGCTTTTGCAAGCAAAGAGAGTGAAAGAGCGAGAGGAGCTTTTGCGAACAAAGTGTGAGCAAGAGAAGCTTTTGCAAGCAAAATGTGAGTGAGTGAAAGAGCAAGAGAAGCTTTTGTGAGAACGGGAGAGCTTTTGCGAGCAAAGAGTGCGAGAGAAGCTTTTACGAGCAAAGTGTGAGTGAGAGCGAGAGAAGCTTTTGTAAGCAAAGTGAGAGAGAGCAAGAGAAACTTGCGAACAAAATAAGTGAATGAAAACGAGAGAGGCTTTTTGAGAGCAAAGTGAGTGAATGAGAGAGAAGTTTTCCGAGCAAAGTGTGAAAGAAAAAGCTTTTGTCAGCAAAGTTTGAGAGAGCGAGAAAAGCTTTTGCAAGCAAAGTGTGTGAGAGCGAGCAAGAGAAGCTTTTGCGAGCAAAGTGTGTGAGCGAGAGAGCTTTTGTGATCAAAGAGTGGGGGTTTGCAAGCAAAGAGTGGGAGAAATAGGGAAATTTGAGGGGGAGAAGGGAAAAAGAAAAAAGGCATTAATTTCTGACTTCCACTGTTGCAGTAGGAAGGAAGCATTAACATTGAACCTCAACTTTTTATTTTTCCATAATATTATAAATTAGCCATTTCTATAACAACAAATGAAGGTAACCAGTAAAGCACAAAATCCCCGCCCCTTTTTTTAGTCATCAAATTTTTGTCACTTGCTAAGCATTGGTGGTAACTCGAATATTGTCATGTCCTAAAGGTGGTACAATCTGTGAAAAGGTTGAAAAGCCCTGATTTATAGTATACTTTAGATACTTCTGCTTTTGTTAACATACCTTACTAATTAATGTTCTGGGTTCACTTACCCAGACTGGTTGGGCTAGGTATCTATACTAAGACAGAAGTGTGATTATGTGTATCCAGATCATAACTTGTAAGTATTAGTATTTTAGGGCATTCATAAATCAAGCATAGATTTAACAGATGACTGCAATTTTCATCAGCTCAAGGGTAGCTTTGAACTTTATCCAGCAAGTCGGGTGGCTAGAATTACTTCATTTAATCCAATCTTCTTGTATTAATGTATCTTATTCAGTCCCTAAAATGCTTTTCCAAAGGCAACTGGACTTTGTTTTTCCTTGAAGAAGTTTCACTTCTCATCCAAGAAGCTTCTTCAGTTGGATAAGAAGCAAAATGTCTTCATGGAAAAACAAAGTCCAGTTGCATTTTGAAAAAGCACCTTTGGGACAACCATGACCTGGATGACTGAAAATCTTCATAGACATGTACCTTATTCAGATTAAAGTAAAAACTCTTACTCTCCTTTGCAGGTTAGAAATCTTTGTTATATGGTAACAAAACGAGAGAAAATGAAGCACTCCATTTGCAAACTACAGGAACAGATTTTCCATCTCCAGATGAAACTTATTGAGAAAGATCTTTATGCAGGTAACTTTTCCTATTGAGACCTAGAAAATCCGTATTATAAATTCCGTTATGGAATTTTATTTTCTTTATTTACTATATTTTAAAAGAGATTAGACAAAGTACTTTTAGAAAACTGAAAGAAGTAGTGTTATCTGACATTTGAAAGGTTTGATGTATTTATTTTGCTTTCCGCAATGTGTGTAATTAGAGCAGTGGTTTCTGTTTTCCAAGAGTGGAAAACTTTCCCACAATACTTTAATTTCTACCTGCAAAAAATGGATTCTAAAAATATTTGGACGAGGAATGCATTGTTAATCTGGAAACTAAAACTATAAAGAAAATTAAGTCGGTGCAAAAAGAATACAATATCAGCACCACTAATATCTCTTTCAGCAGAACATCTCAGAATTGGAGAATATCAGAGTGAAGGCCCTCTCTTACCCACTTACATTTCAGAATCTATGCTTATAATAAAAAATTAATAGTTTATCACATTTATACGTAAATGCAAATACTTTATCACAATAATCCAGTGCCGTCTGAATATAATGGTAACACGGAACAATCCTTTAATTGCGTGATTTGGACAAGAACTTGATAATGTGCCTTAACTGACCTTGTGTAAGCAAACCATATAACATCTCTAAAAACGGAATATTAAGCAGAAACTACCATTTGCTGGTAGTTAATTTTTTTTTTCTTAATGCTAATCTTGTCCCCCTGAGGCTGTAGATACTAAACCAGGGATCCTCAAACTTGTCTACTTTAAGGCTTGTGGATGTCAACTCCCAGAATTCCCCAGCCAGCCATGCTATTGAGGAATTCTTGGAGTTGGCTGAGGAATTCTTGGAGTTGACGTTCACAAGTCTTAAAGTGAACAAGTTTGAGGACCCCTGTACTAAAGTTTCAGAGGTGACATCTGGTTCATTGGTAGAGTTTAGTAACCGTTGCATTGCCTTTTTTTGCATCTGCTATGTTGTTAAAGATCAAACTTTAAATTATTGTAGATTTGTTTTTGTTCTTTTGTGCTATTAGTATTATCTTTAAATTAAGATAATTTAAAGGAATGCCTTCCAACACATAATAGTCTGAATGGTCTAAAGTCAGGATTTTAAAAGAACATGAAATCAGTACATATCTTTGAAAAAAGTAATACAATACACAGTTTCTTAAGCTGTGTAACATCCAGCAAAAGCATCTGGCGGTTTGGCAGAATATTTATCCAGTTATATTTGGGGCTTTGAAATCTTCTGAGAAGCCATTACATGGTTCGGGTTTTTTTAGAAGTGTGCATTACATTCTTTGCTGAAATTTGACCTTAGAAATTTGAGCAGTGATAAATATCTGGGCTATCAATCAATTGATACAAATTTGAATTCTGCATAATAGAAGTATTTTGTTACAGTGAGGTGTTTAGATCTACTATCTTCAAGATTGCAACACCAGGAAAAAGATATTGATGATAAATATATAGTCTTGCAGGAAAAGCAACTGTTATTCTTGTGGTATCTTTGTAACGTATGCTTCTGTGGAATACAGTTAATTCTCAGTTGTGGGCTGAGAATGGGACACTGGGGGCAAACCATTATGAAATGCAGAAGTACATCCATAGTAGCACTGACATTTTTGTTTATATCCCAAATGTACCCATGATAAGAACATCTGACACTTCTTAAAACTGTTAAATTAAACTGGAACAGCTAGAAAAAATAATGTCAGAATGATTACAGCTGTGAATGGGTTATTCTATTCTTATCTTGTAAGCACTGGGGATTACAATATAGAAATGTCACAGCCTTACAGCTTGCATTTCACAGCCACACTGTTTACAGTGTTGTCAGGAACTAGATATACTTTTCTGCCAGAAAAGAATCATAGTTATGCCTTTAATAAAACTAGCCAAAAAGTGCTTACTTTTATTTTAAAAGATGCCCATTATAGTAAAGCTTCGTAAATATTTGTTCACTTAGATGATAGACAGACCTTGGTTAATGTCCACTCATTCAGTGACCGTTTGAAGTTATGATGACGCTGATCAAGAAGGACTTAACAACAATTATTTGTAATTGCAGCCCTCACAGTTTTTCCACAGTCACATAATTGCGATTTATGCACTTGGCAACCAGCTGGCAGTTGCAACATTGCGGTCCTGCCATGGTGTGATCTCCATTTGTGACCTTAACTGTCAGCTTTCAACAAGCAAAGTCAGTGGAGAAGGTGGCAGGAGATTGCAAATGGTGATAATTTTTGGATGCTGTGTCTGTGCAGGATTCACCTAAAAATGGCAGCCAGAATTGTAGTTGTAAGTTGACACAGTCACGTGAAGTTTCACCTTACAATTGTGTCAACGGCAGAGTTTCTGGTCCCAATTACCATTGGTAATCGAGAACTACCTGTAACCAGAATTTCAGAGCTACTGTGAATTTTATTATTTCTTCTATGCTGTCTTGTACCTATTTATTAATTTAACCCGGTTTATAACAATGTCTGATAGGACAACTCCTTTCTGCTTTTTATACATGTGTTGTGTGAAGTAGCACTGGACTATTTTTGAAGGAAAACAATTGTGTGCATAGTTGATGTTGTTTTCCTTTTAACCTACAAGGGAACACTGGAGGGTTGCCACTGAGGGGCATGAAAATATCATGTATATGCATGGATTGTCACCAATATACTCAATTTAATGGTTTTCCAGTGCACATTTTTTGGTAAATATAAAAATGTAAGACGTATCTATAATATAAACTTACAATTTAACCTTTTTAAATGAAAAGTACAATCTGTTCAAAAGTTAGTACAATGCCATCTGTTTAAGAATTCAGCAGATGAACTTCAATCTTATCCTTTTCCTAATGAAGACTTGACTTCAGTGCAGCTTGGCTTTCAAAACGAGATGATAATTTTTTTAAAAGATCAGCATCAGTGGTGAGCCATGACAGCTAAGGGGATAGAAAAAGCATTTTGTTGAATATTAGTTAGGCTAAAAACAAGCTGTAGATGAACGGGATTCCTGTCGGTGGGTTTTTGGATTTGGGAAATTGCTGACCTATTCATCCTTTTCTGATCTAGCACTCCCTCCCCCTTCTTCAAAATCTGTTCAATACCTGAAAAAGTCTATATTCTTGGCTGGATTTTTTGGATGTGGCTTATCAGTATCTGAGAGGGCTGAGAAGAAATGACTGACCAAACGTACTTTGATGCTTTGTGCCTAAAGGGGGAGTGGGGTTGCAAGAATTCATGGTCTTCAAGCGGGCCATAATTGCAATGTGAAGACCAGTCATAAGTCACTTTTTTCAGCTACAACTCATCCTGTTAGTCCTATAAAATAGACCAGACTAAAAATCTAAATCTAAATCCACTTTCCGGGATCACGGACTGCATTTCCTTCATGAAGGACTCTTAGCAAGAGATGGGCTGCACCTCACAAAAACAGGGGGAAATGTACTCGGAAAAAGACTGACCCAACTCATCAGGAGAGTTTTACACTAAAATTGAGAGGGAAGGGCGAGCAATCTTCAGAATCTCTAGAACCCAAAACCAATTATAAATCCCAAGAAAACAAATCAAACAATGAGGTGGGCAGAGATGGGGGATAAAACCTCAAATAACATTCAGGAGGTGCAGGAAACATACTCACACACAGGCACAAAAGTCTTAAATGCTTATATACAAATGCTCAAAGCTTGGGGAACAAACAGGGTGAACTAGAAGCAATAGTACATGAGGGTTGGTAAGACATAGTTGGCATTACAAAAACCTGGTGAGACGAAACCCATGAATGGAATGGACTGATGGATATGGATACAAATTGTACAAAAGAAACAGGTCTACAAAAAGAGAAGGGGGAGTTGCACTATATGTAAGAGAATACTACATATCTGCAGAAATGCACATGATCAAAGATAGAATCTCTCCAGTATGTATGTGGGTCAATATAAAAGAGGAAAAAAGTGACATTACCATAGGTGTATATTACAGACCACCCAACCAATCAGAAGAAATAGATGAACTCTTTGCCAACCAGTTAACAAATGTATGTAGGAAGCATACCACAGTAGTAATGGGAGACTTCAACTATCCAGATATCAACTGGGAGACAAACTCTGCAGCAAGCGGGAGATCAAACAGATTTCTAACCAATCTAGCCGACAACTTTGTCATCCAAAAGGTGGAGGAGAGAACTAGATGTAAAGCCATACTAGACTTAATTCTAACTAATAGATAAAAAGTGATAGAGGAAGTTGAAGTTGCCAGAACCTTGAGCGAAAGTGATCATGTCATACTGGAATTTAATATAACACAAGCACTAGCAACAGAAAACAATCCAACCAGTGTCTTGAACTTCAAAAGAGGTGACTTTAACAAATTCAGAGACAACCTAGGAAAGATCACATGGATGAAAATCCTAAAATGGAAAACAACCCTAGAAGCGTGGGAAACTCTCAAAAATGTGATCATAAAAGCCCAAACCAGCACAATACCACTAAAAAAGAAAAACAAGAAATTCAAGAAGAAACCAGCACGGCAAACTGACAAACTGAAAGACAAAAAGGACAAATATAAAAAAAGGACAAATATAAAAAAAATGGAAAGAGGGGCACATAACTAAAGCTGATTATCAGCAGACACCCAGAACTTGTAAAGATGAAGTCAGGAAAGCAAAGGCTCAGAATGAACAAAGACTTGCAACAAAAATCCTGGATAATAAAAAATGTTTCTTCCAACAAGAAAAAAGCCAAAGGAAACTGTAGGTCCACTAAAGAGAAGATGGCAAGGAAATAACAGGCAACAGAGAGAAAGCAAAGCTGCTTAACTCATACTTTACATCAGTCTTCACACAAAAAAACCATAGCCCAACATACCAAAAAAAAAAAAATCACTGCAAAAGACAAATTAGAAACAAAAATTAAAATAAGCAAGAAAATGGTAAGAACACCTATCCGACCTTGACGAATATAAATCACCAGGACCCAATAGATTACATTGCAGAGTTCTGAAGGAGCTGGCAGATGTTATACTCAGAACCACTGCACCACATCTTTAAAAAATCCTGGAGCACTGGGGAAGTACCTGAGGATTAGAAAAATGCTGATGTGGTTCCCATCTTCAAGAAAGGGGAAAAAAACGGACCCAGGAAACTACAGACCAATCAGTTTAACATCAATACCTAGGAAGATCCTAGAAAAGATAATCAAAAAACAGATCTGCGAATAACTAGAAGCAAATAAAGTTGTAACAAGTAGCCAGCACTGGTTTGTTAAAAACAAATCATGACAAACCAATCTTATTTCATTCTTCGACAAAGTGACTAAACTAATAGATCAGTGAAATACTGTGGACATAGTATACTTAGTATACTTAGTATACTTAGACTTCAGTAAGGTATTTGATAAAGTAGACCACAACCTACTCCTTGGTAAGCTGGTGGAATAGACAACATCACCACCAGATGGATCTGTAGCTGCCTGGCTAACTGAACTCAATGAGTAATCCTCAATGGCACTAATCTACATGGAGAGAAGTAAACAGTGGGGTACCACAAGGTTGCGTCTTAGGCCCAGTACTCTTCAATATCTTCATCAATGACTTACATGAGGGAATTGAAGGGGAACTCATCAAATTTGCAGATGATGCCAAACTGGCAGGAGTAGCCAACACCCCAGAAGACCAACTAAGGATCCAAAAAGATCTTGACAAACTTGAACAATGGCCCCTATCCAACAAAATGAGTTTCAGTGTGGAGAAAAGCAGTCTTACATTTGGGCAGGAAAAATCAAAGGTACAAGTACAGATTGAGCAAGACCTGTCTTAAAAACAGTAACTGAGAGGGACCTTGGAGTCCTAGTGGACAATCGCTTAACCATGACCCAGCGGTATGCAGCTGCAGCCAAAAAAGCTAATACAATCCTGGGTTGTATAAACAGAGGCATTCACGCGAGGTATTAGTATTGCTTTATAAAAGCCTAGTAAGACCACACCTGGAATACTGCAGCCAATTTTGGTCACCATATCGCAGAGTTTTGAAAAAAAAAATCAAAGAGCAACTAAGATGATCAAAGACCTGGAGACTAAAACATACGAAGAAGGGCAGCAGGAGTTGGGTTTGGCTAGTCTAAAGAAAAGAAGAAATAGGGGAGACATGATAACAGTATTCCAGTGTGAGGGGCTGCCACAAAGAAGAGGGGGTCACGTTATTCACCAAAGCACCAGAGGGCAAGACAAGAAACAATGGTTGGAAACTGATCAAAGAGAGAAGGAGCCTGGAATTAAGGAGAAACTTCCTGACAGTGAAGACAACCAGTGGAATAGCTTGCCCCCAGAAATCGTGGGCGCTCTATCACTGGAGAGTCAGTCACTTGTCTGAGATGGTATAGGTTCTCCTGAACGGGGCTGGACTAGAAGACCTCCAAGGTCTCTTCCAGCTTCTATTCTATTCTAATCCTAATCCCAATCCTAATCTTATTCTATTGGAACATTTATAGTTACAGTATCTTGCAAGTCTGAGTGTCTCCCCCCCCACACACACACACACACTTTATCTTCGTACAAATTAGGGAGGTGCCTGTCTGAGACATTTACTCAAATTAGACTCTTGGAATGGTCTCAAGCCAGGCTGTCTGATCATTACCTTAGCAGTTCGTTTTTCTGGCCCTCAAAGTCATTCTGTATGCTTTCTGCAGGTCCTTAATGGGGCAGCGTGGGCAATGAAGGTGGCATTGTGTTATTCACACACTGCCCTGCTGCTTCACAAGCTGCTCTGGTTCAGGATCTGGTTATGACATCCAAAGCCTGTCATGGCATAGGGCCTGGCTATCTGAGAGATTGCCTCGATTCAGGTATCTGTGGACACCCCTAGCCAGCAGGGGTGGGGGATGTCCACTCTGGGCCTCATCAATTAAAGAATGTCATCTTGCAGGGCTCAGGAAGCATGCCTACTCTGTTGCAGTTCCAACCACTAGAATGGTCTCTCCCAGGTATTCGTGTAGCATACACCCTTATGTTTTTCAGGAAACTATTGAAGAACTGGTTATATAGGCCTTGAGGAGAGGGGGATTATGGAATTGTGTTGGGTTTTTTTGCTTGCTTGCTTGCTTTGTTTTGATCACTCTTCTGTTCTATGGGAGTTCAGTGATCTATGAATTAAATAGAGTTATGTATGGCTGACAAATCACTAAAATATCCTTATAATTAGGAGGAAGAAAGCTGGTGGCTGCTACCTCATTGACTCCTCCGCACTTAAAAGGGTTGCACTGAAGCTGCCCAACTGGTGGAACTGCTGCCAGCCTTATGGCTCTTCTGTACCCTTCCCTGATGTACATTGGTAAAATGCAACCAGGAAATGCTAGGAAAGCTGCAACTTGATTGGCCCAACTCCACTTGCCCGCATCTACAATGGCATGCCTGGCTGGCCACACCCAGGACATACAACTGCACCTAGAGAAGTCTAGTTTAACCTCACCTTTGCCTTATCAAGGATGTGTCTGTGTTCATAATAGGCCAGCTTAACTCACTTAGACCCACCTGTCTTGAGGGGAAAGTGGGTAAACAGAAGAGAATGGAGGATTTGAGCAGAAGTATCATACAGCCAGCTTTAGTAGCACTAACTGCTACTACTTTAAGCTTATTGAAACATCCAGCTGCCAGGACAAGAGTGACAGCAAGCAACAGCAATCCTGTTTGAAAGACTGCTAGAAATTCAATTTGATGCTTAGCAGCCCTCTTGCTTGGAGCTCACTTAGAGTTGGGTCTGGAGCTTGGCAGCAACCCCACTTCACAGATGGTGCAAACAAGGCAAGATTATACCAACCCCCACAATAGGCAAATAACACTAATAGAAGGGCAGGATTGAACTTGCATTACCATTGGAGAACTTAAAAGGCCAGAAAATATTAAGAGGTTGAGGACTATTACTTGGATATTAATCCTATTCAAATTATCCAGAATAAACTGTACTTAACAATAGACACTGGAGAAAACGAGGCTACAAGCTGTATTGGTGACATCTTGAAACATAATAAAGATCTTTAAAGTATCCACTCAGTCTCCAGTCATAATGAAAAGAACCCACTCACAGTAATTACCCTTAGCATTAATTGGACCTCTGGGAACAAGAGATAATTTAGCTGCATATAGCTTGCTCCATCTCAAAGATACAGGCATTTCATAATAACCTTTTCTTCTACTTTGTCTGGTCTGGATAACTGAGCATCCAGTATTCAGAAAGCCCTTATCCAGTCTGTGAAATGGTCAACCATAAATGAGTGCTTATAAACCATAATTTGGCTAAGCCAGAATCGAACAAAAAAGATCATGTCTTAAAGTATCTCATTAAGTCATTATGTGGAATGTTTTAGTTGGTATGTTGGATAATCACGTAGTATGTACAGCTTCTGACTCATCCACCTATACTGGCTTGATCGCAGATTTTGATTTTGGGTTTGTGTGTTTCACGGAATTTACACAATACAGTATGTAAGTAAATAAAAGTAAAATGTGGTAATGTTCCTGTGCTTTCAGACATACTATATTATGCATAAGTCTCATTTAGATTAAAAGCACACTACTGTGAGTATGCATAAAAAAAAATCTCCACCAGCTGATATAGAAGTTATTTCTGCCAAAATAAACAGTCAGGAAGAATGTTGCAGACACACATGTGATTCACATGGCAGCTTCCATGCTGGGTACATAATTAGTCAGATTCTTCAGTGCAGGTGTCTTGTCTGGGGTGGGGGAGCCAGTGGTTCATACTTGCCAAAAATGGGTCTGAGCTGACTGGTTTTCATTTTTCTGTCTGAGCTGAAGTTGAGACGTGATTGCTAGCCTCAGGAATAGACATCCACAAAACAAAGATATGGGAGAAATACATTTTCTACTGGAAATGTTTTGTTGTTGTTCCTGTTAAGTCAAGTGGCACTTTTGCCATTATCTTTTTCCTGAGTCTTCTGCACCACCCTGGGAATTCCCAAGGGGTCTCCAAGTAGTAATCAAGTACAACCCTAATAATTTTTTCAAGACCACTGATGTGGTCCCATGTTCTGTGACTTTGAACCATAAACTTGGCATTTAATATTTAGGCCTCCTGCTGATCTCGCCTTCTATAATCAGAAAGAAGCATTTTAAAACTGTTTTTTTGTCATTGTAAATTTTGCTCTGTCACAGAGAAGACTTTCATTCAACTTTGTCTTCATGCTTTGTTATATGCTAGATAAGCCAATGGCAATTATTTTTATACCTATTTTCTGTTCAGAATATCATTGGGCAAATAACTCTTGTCGATTTTATTTTTTCATATAATTCTGTATTCCCAGTGGTCACAGGACTATTAAATAAATTGAAAGTATACATGGAACTTATATGTTGATCTTTTGAAATGCAGCACAGAACTTCTTTTTGTCCAAACCAGATTGCTTTCTTGGAAATGTGTTTAAATTGGCCTTGTTTTACTGTCACTTGTGGTTTCTTTGAATATTTGGCGTGTAAAACACAGAGTTACAGAAATCTAAACAGTATAACTTTATAGTCACAAAATATAATTTATTTTCCAAATTAGGGAATTTTTATATGGGAATAGCTATGAACTAGATGCTTTCCAGGTAATCTCAGAGTTTAGATTGGTTCATTTGGGAGCAAGCATATCGTAGGATATTTTGAACCAAAGTTTCTTAGAACTGCAAGGATTTTTAGGATTTGAATTGAACCCAGAAATATCAATAGCCTATAAAGTTGGGGGGAAAATGGAACCTTGGATTCCATCCTATTTGGCCCTTCTGCTTCAAAATCCTATTTAGCAAAGGTTTAGGAAGATTTTCCAACAAAAGGAAAAGAAAGTTCTTCCCTTGAAAAAGATATGGACAGATTGGAAGACATAGGGCATATATTTTTCCTATTTGTTTTTCATCAGTTTTGAAAAATGGGATTTTTTTAAGGCTGTTCTGGGAAAGCTTTAAAAATTGGAATAAATCCTAAAACATATTATTCCTGGAGTGTTAACTATCACAACAACTATTACAACTGATTTATTGAATCAGAATGTTCCAGTAAATTTTTTTTTTTCTTGTTAGAAACATCTGTAAAGGTATTTTAAAAAGACCCACATTTTCATGGAATATTGCTTGATGTACCATTCCATGAGTTGTGGCAAAAACAACTTCATGAGCCTTGTTGATTACCGAGTCTGCCACTGTCTGCTTTCCTTCAAAAACATCAGATGCACCGTGTGACATGCCACGTAGAGCCAGCACTGATCCTCATGCATATGCCTCTTCGGTGGTCTGCACAGAAGGTTGAGACTAGCAGGGTGATTAAAAGTTGTTTTCCTCTGAGAGCGATTGGAAAATACATTGTTTTGCTTCTCAGTTTCTGAGTGGTATATATCACTCATCATCTTTGTTACAGACTGGGAGATGTGTCATCTGTAAACCAGAAAGTATCCTTTTCCATCATGAATCCATCCAGATGTTTGGTTTTATAATACCTATCCATCAATCCCAGGCTGCCCAAGAGAGAAAGATGGGAAATATGGCCAGTTTCAAAGCACCCTGCTCCATATTTCTTGTTTTGTTACTCTTATATTTCCAACAAATTCAGAACCAAAGTGGATAAAGAAACACAGATCCATTATTGAATGTTTTGCTTCTAAGCGCTGGCAAATAAGCATAAGAGGCCAGGGAAGAAGGAGCAACCCAAATCATTAACCCTTTTCCCATGCCATTTTCCTAATGAAAATTGCTTCTCTCCAGAGCTACTGTTTTCCCTGCTCTGTTTCCAGAGAGACTTTGGGTGGTAATCAGCCTACATTACATTTCTGTAATGGGACAAATAACAGATTTAAGGCATAATTATGCTCAGGAAATGAATCAGGGAGTAGAAACACTTTCCCCTCCTCCAGTGCCACTGAAACAGCCTCCATGTCCCTTGCCACAATGCAGGCATTAGGCTCTCCTCTTTGTCCAGTTTAGTTCTCAGCAATCTCACTTGAAAGAAGTACACTACATGATCCAAGTCTTCTCCTCGTTAGATCAGAAATTACAGGTTTCATATCAGACATTTTGACAGCCAGCAGCCTTTGGTTAAGGCATCTTTTCTAACGGAAATCAGTACACTGAAATAGATTGAAAGAGTAATATTTACTGTTAATGTGGTTTTTATATGTTTTTATATATATCTGACTTTTACCTGTTTTTGTTGTGCACTTGGGGAGATGGGAGGCCATATAAGTGTGATTAATAATTATTAAATAAACATTTTATATCATGTTTCACACTGTTCCTTATTCCCCTTTGTATTCTGGGGAACAGAGAAGGATGAACCTAGCTTTTTGTTATGGTTAGAGAATCATTACCCTCTCAGCAATGAGTTGCGGTATTAATTATAGCCCTACGAGTGGCATTGTGAAGAAACACCAGCCTGATTGATGCTGATAGGCTTTGAAGATCAGCTGAGCATCCTTATTTCCAATATTCTTAAGTTTCATCTTGGTATATAGGTGGTCCTCAATTTACGATACAGTGGAGATCAGAGTTTCCATTGTTAAACAGGGTGGTTATTGAATTGAATTGAATTTATTAAATTTATATGCCGCCCTTCTCCCTAAGGATTCAGGGCAGCTCACAACAATAAAAAGTTAAAAAAAAAAACATAAAATGCAAAATTTAAAAAATAATTAAACAATAAATGTAATAAATACATAACAACCGCAACTGTTTTTATTGGGTATTATTACAGATACCACCGTTGTAGATACTAAGTTGATGTTGAATTTAATTACGGCAGCGAAACTTTTAATAGCGCAATATTGGAAGAAGGAAGAACTGCCGACTATAGAAGAATGGACTTTAAAAGTTTCTAACTTGGCAGAAATGGCAAAGATCTCAGCGTATTTGAAAGATCAATCGCAACAGAGATACATTGTGGAGTGGAGGAGATGGATTGACTATATTCAAAATAAATATGGGACTAAAAAGTTTCATTTAGCATTTGAATAAGTAGCGGATATCTATGATTTATAACTAGCTTGTAGTTATTTTACTGAGAGTTAAAGTGCGATAGAATTTAATATTTTATTGTTGTTTGCATATTTTAGATTATGTTTGTTTGTATTTCTATACCCTGTATTTAGCTCTGGGAAGTCAGGGAGGGGAGGGGAGGGGTGCGGAAAGGGGTGGAGGAGGGGGGGTTTATTCAAAATGTATTGTAAAACTTTTCAATAAAAAAAAACAATAAAAAGTTAAAAAAAACATAAAATACAAAATTTAAAAAAGAATTAAACAACAAATGAGATAAATACATAACAACCCAATAAAACCAAATTTAAAACTATAGTCAGTCCAGGCCCGTCTTCAGGTCACGGCAGAAGGACCGAAGGTCAGGGGCCATCCGCAGCTCCAGAGGCAACTCATTCCAGAGGGTCGGCGCACCCACAGAGAAGGCTGTCCCCCTAGGGGTCGCCAGCCGGCATTGCCTGGCCGACAGAACCCTGAGGAGGCTGACTCTGTGGAAGCGAACCAGGCGATGGGAGGTTGACAATGGCAGCAGGTGGTCTCACAAATACCCCGGGCGTAAGCCATGTAGGGTTTTAAAGGTAATTACCAGCACCTTGAATCGCACCCGGAGGGCAACCGGAAGCCAGTGCAGCTTGCGCAGGAGTGGTGTAACATGGGAGTATCGAGAAACTCCCATAAGCACCCGCACGGCCGCATTTTGCACCAGCTGAAGCTAAATGAGTTGTGCTCAATTTTATGACTTTTTTGCCACAGTTGTTAAGCAAATCATTGTAGTTTTTAAGTGAATCACGTGGTCTTTAAGCAAATCCGGCTTTCCCTATTGACTTTGCTTGCCAGAAGTTGGCTGGGACAGTCATAAATGGCAATCATGTGATCCCAGGATGCTGTAATCATTGTAAATACATGCCGAATGCCATGCAACCAAATTTTGATTACATGACTCTGGGGATGCTGCATTGGTTGTTAGAGTGATGACTGGTTGTAAGTGACATTTTTCAGTGCTATTGTAACCTAGAACAGTCACTAAGCGAATGATTGTAAGTCAATGATGCCCTGTAGTTACATGGTTTGGCTTGTTTTCCTGTTGAATTGTTCGGATTAACCCAAGTTGTCTTGCTCTCTGTTTTTCTCCTCCACAGAGGGAAGATCTGTTCCTCCTTTATCATTGATCTAGTATAGGTTTATTAATTGCTGCATGCATCTTAATTAATGTACAACTGTGTGTAGAATGTATTTGGCACATTAATGGACAAGCTGAATTTGGTGGTCAATTGTGTGGCTGATGAATAATCTTTTAGGCAGGCGATGTCTCCTAGAGGTTGGAAAGGTTGCCAGTCTGAAAGCTGCTTTTCCCCTATCTGCTGTGAACTGAAAAACAATCCTCTAGTTGTCAGGCTTTGAAATGCAGCTGTTCCTTTTGACAAGCTTCTTTTTCAAAAAGTCTAGCATTGATATTGTTGTTTGGAAGCACTGCACCATCTAAACAAAGCCATATATTTTATTTGTTAAGTCAAGTGAAAAATGTGTCTGCCCTTCTCCAGTTCACTGGCAGGAACTGAGCAAACATCAATTCTGCTTTGCTTTTCTTCCTGGAAATCAGTTCAGTAATTGTGAGGAAAAAAATCTTTGATTGGCAAGCCTACAAATATAAATCCTATATTAAAAGAATAATAGTGGTTTATTAACTGGCTGCAACAAAGGCCTAATTGCTTTAAGCCAATAGTACTTAACTCCATCCAGTATTCTTGTTGTGATGGCAGCCCATTCTGGAGGCTTAGGAATACGGTAAGTTCATAGAGTAGTAGGCAAGACCTGCTGTGTTTTCATCTTGGTAGCTCTAACCACAAAGTAGCAACTAAGCATAACTGACTTGCATTAGGCAGAAACTTCCAAAAGTGGGTGCTTTATAAACTTCTGTCTAGCATTACATCAAGATCTCTTGGGATGAGAGAGACAAAACTACAGCAACATGCTTGCACTCCCAGTAAGAGGCTTATAATCCAGAAAAGAGCCATCTATCAAGGTTAGAATCAGATAGACACCTTTGTTTTTCTAATAACAGTTTGGCACCTTAATACAGATTCCTTATGAAAGTTCACTCTCTTATTTTCTAAGCCTGTTCCTTATGCACCCATTGCAATTAATAAGAATTAGCGATGAGCTAAAAGCTTGAAGTACGGGTTGTCCTCGACTTAACAACAGTTCATTTAATGACCATTTGAAGTTACAACATCACTGGAAAAAAAGTGACTTATGACCATGTTTCACACTGATGGCCGTGGCAGCATCATTATAGTCATAAGATCAAAATTCAGATGCTTGGCTACTGACTAATCTTTGTGATGTTTGCAGTATCCTGGGGTCATGTGGTTGCCTTTTGCAAACTCAATGACAAAGCCAGATTCATTTAACAACCCCATTACTAACTCAACAACTGCAGTGATTCACTTAATAACTGTGGCCAAATAAGTCATACAATGAGGCAAACAACTTAACAACTGTCTCACTTAGCAACATAAATTTTGGGCTCAATTGTGGACATAAGTCAAGGACTGCCTGTAGTTATTCAAAGTGTGAGTGTAAATAAATCCAAAAGGGAAAATGAGGTAGGGGGAGGGGGAGAAAATGGCAGACCTAATTACTATTGCCTGTAAGGGCAGATGGCTTGAGAGAGCAGCCAGAAGACAAGCAGTCATCCAATGAAATTAGAGAAGCCAGTGGGAACTCTGAGATATTTTTGACAAGGACAAAATGGAAATGTAGGCCTGGCCTCCCTCTCATTACTTCTGGAATTTCGTCCTTGAGGAAGCTCAGAAGTCACGAATTCATCCCCATCCAAAAAATTAGCCAAATGCTTCTACTGTAGAAGGTAGTTGGAGAGCAGGAAAGATTTAATTTTAAAATGACTGGTTTTATTGCTTTGCTGTTTTGTGTTGCCCTGTAGATTTATTAGGCTGCTATTTTAAATTAATTGTTAAGCATTTATTGATATTTTGTGACCATTTAAAATTGGATTTTAATTGTTTTGTAATTTAATGTTGTAGGATGCCCTTAGGGGGCCCGTTCAGGCGGTATAGCAGGATATAAGAATAATAAATGTGCTCTTGTGCAACCTTTACTAAACTTTGGTCCAGAAAATGTGTGTTTAAATGGCTACCAATGTTATATTCATAAACTTGTTTTACAAATGTAATTGCCAACAAAATATTTGACCTCCAGCATGAAGGAGTCAAAGCTAGTGAAAACTGAGAAAATTGCTAGAAGTTCACCAGCAAAGATCTTTTACATCAGTTACTAGCGGTGGATACCCAAGGTTAAATCTGATATTGTATGTAGGTGAAACATGTATTTTATCATTGGATCATGGTCCCATCTGGCACGATTCCACTGAATACATTTTGGAATTTTGCCACCTTTACATCTTTTTTTTTAACCTTAGTCCTTTATAATCTCAAATTCCTGTTCTGTAAATGATTAACTATGTACTAAGATTACACTGAAAATGTGGAAATTACATTGAAATGGAACTGTAGCCTTAATAGAAAGGATAACAATGACATGACATACTCTTGCAAAATCTGTAATGTTTTATTGACCCAAATATAAATATGCATAGTCTGTATAATGACTTCAGAATCACAGCCAAGAGGAACCATCAGAATGTAAAATAGGATTATTTTGTTTAATTCAGATAGTCTGCCTAATGGTCTTAATTAATTTAAATAATAAGACTATAGGACTGGAGGTGGAGTCAAAAGAAGAATCAGCCTAGAATTTCTGTGGAATCACAAATGGATTAAAGTCCAATCCCTTTTGAATTCCGTTGACCCTTATTTAACTCCAAGATAGTGCTGTCTGTTAGTGGAATAGATTCTTGTGCATAGGCATAATTAGTAATAAATCAGTCTAATTGGAACTTTACACGTGGTCCTAATCTTTTGTGTTTGATATTAATCTACTCTACCAATAGTCAGCACTATAGGTAGTCCTCAAGTTACCAGTGTAATGGAGCCTGCCCATTCCACTCATAACCCAAAAACTCATAGGAGTGAATCTCGTACCTCGAACAAAATCACTCCCTTGCTCATTAAGACCACGCGGCTCGTTAAGTGAAGGGTGGGAAGGGTGGGAAAGGCCATGGAGGCCCTAGTGATGGAATAGGCCCCAAGGCCTCTCCTACCCATTAAGATACCTCATGCTTCCCTCTCCCTTCCTGCTGCGCTGGACTCACCTTGAAAAGATCCGTCTCCTCTCTGCTGTGGTTCCTGCTGCCATCGAGATGTGAGGCCAGGGGACGCTTCCAGGGCCCTCTGGCGGCCCAATCCGGGCACCAAACGCCTTCTCCAGGCTGCTGTTGCCTGGATCTAAGGCCAGGAGATGCTTCTGCAGCCCGATCCAGGCCACTGTCGCCCAGATCTGAAGCCAGGGTACACAAAAGATCAGGACCACATGTGAAGTTCCAATTAGACTGATTTATTACTAATCATGCCTGTGCACAAGAATCTATTCCACATAACGGTCAGCACTATCTTGGGGTTAAATAAGGGTTAACATAATTCAAAAGGGATTGGACTTTAGTCCATTTAGTCCACTCTAGGCCAGGGGTATCAAACTGCTGGCCCACGGGCCGGTTGCATCATGCGGAAGCTGCATCCACCCCCAGCTCTGGCAATGCAAAAAAAATTGCGATACGTCACAACACGTCGTGACGCGGTGAGTTTGACACCCGTGTTCTAGTTTGATTCTTCTTTTGACTGATTTTTTTGACTCACATTTTTATTTTCATTTGCTATCTTGGAGTCATTATTGACTCCTTATGACTACCTGGACTAGTCCCTGCAGTTTTCTTAGCAAGGTTATTTGAAAGTGGTTGTACCATTGTCTTCTTCCTAGGGTTGAGATAATATGACTGGCCCAAGATCACCCGTCTGGCTTTGTGTTCAAGGCAGGACTAGCCTGATGCCTTAACTACTACAGCAAACTGGCTCTCTGATTGGACATATTACTGTGTGTTTAAAATTGTTAACATATTTTATTGTTTTACCTGGCATATTTTACATGATGTAATTCACCATAAGATATTTTGAAGAATTTGAAAGAAACCAGTGTTTTAAATTAATAAAATAAGCAATGATTCTTTCTGTTTTTAAATTTTAACAGAGCAAGCTGAGAAGAGAACAAAAGGAAGGAGAAGTGACCCAAAAAGAAAAGGAAGAGATGATAGAAAAAGCAGTCCTGAAAAGAAAGAAAAGAGAAAATCAGGGAATGAGTTAGTACTGGGACAGCTGGGTAAGCTGAACTTCAAAATATACGTTTGAAACCTGTCAAGCCCGCAGAGTCACATAGATGAGGTTATAAATACTCAAAATATTTTTCTGAGAAATTAATGTTTAAGTATATTTTCATATTCATTCCAATTTCGACGCACATTCCTTGGAGCTGTACAGAATAATTTTTGAAAAACGGGAGTTGTGTTTCTTCCTCAGTTGTGTATTCATACTTTGTTTGTGTCAATTATATAGGGTATGATATTTTGCAAACTGCAGATGGCATTCCTCTGGGAAGAGTGCTCAAGTATATAATGGCTGCTCCACTGTATAGATGTTCTTGGAGGCAGCTGTTTAATTGGATCATTTAGGTTATGACACAAAAACCATCACAGTTGGGGATAGACTTTTGTGGTATGAAGGCATCGGTGTGTGCTAGGGGATGTGTCTCTTCTCTTGCCAGGCTCTCTGTACTACTTAACTTCATTTTTATTTGCTTATATATATATATATATATTTTCTAAGGCTACTAGATGGGCTATGTGGAATCCAGAGACATTTTAGAAGAAAAGGTAATGATATATATATATATATATGTATGTATGTATGTATGTATATGTGTGTGTGTGTGTGTGTGTATCTCATTACCTTTTCTTCTAAAATGTCTCTGGATTCCACATAGCCCATTTAGTAGCCTTAGAAAATAAAAGCAGTGGGCTTTTGTAGGCTGTGCTGGTTTTGGAACACGGTCACATGTATGCAGAGAAAAGAACATGGGGCATGGGAACAAGAGGCATGTTTTTGTGGGACTGATGGACAGGACAAACCACTGTAAATATGTGTTTTAGATTGGCCATGTTCACTGTTAATGGACCCTTAGTTCCCTCTGTAAAAGCAGCATCCATTTGGTATAAAAATGTGCACAGGGTGCTCCCCTGTCCTGATGGGTGACTGAATGGCTGATGCTAGAGAAGGACCAGGAATTGAAGATTTATTTTGATTTTATTTCTCAGCAGTTCTCCATGCACTCACACCTAATGTTGTTCTGAACAGATTCTTCAATTTAGCAATTAGAATCTTTATGTAGAGTTACTTGATTCCAGATTTCACTGAGCAATCACCGTTACAGTAGAATCCATGGGAGATACATGCTGAGATGCTATAGAATTTTATCCTTTTTCCATTATTTTCTTTTAACGGTGTCGTACATACTTTAGGTATTACGTTCAGAAGGGCTGAATCAGCAGCATCAATTGGTGAAAAGGCTGCACAGGCACCAGTAGGCAAATCAGTGGTGGAGATATTGTTAGATTAGGGTTCAACTGGGTGGGGCAATAGTCCAATTCTGGATGCAGTTTCACATGACTTTCAACAGAACTGTGTTGCTCCTTAAAATGGGATTGGATTGTTGTGAGAGGGTGACAGATGATGGTAGCAGGGACCACAGCATTGCTTCCCTTGCAAAGCCCCACCTACTGACCAAATCCATATTAATGAGTCCTTCTTCAAATCAGTGGGAGCATACGATCCCCTTGAAACAGCTTTACCCATTGGGAAGGGCAAAAGGCAAGCCTGGCTTCAGGGCTAAGTGAATTTTGCCCCAGTTTACAACTTTTCTCGACACAGTTGTTAACTGAATCACTGCAGTTGTTAAGGTAGGGATATGGTTGTTAGGTGAATCTGACTTCCCCACTGACTTTTGCTTGTGAGAAGTTTGCAAAAGTTGATCATATGACCCGCGGAGACTGCAGCTATCCTTAAATATGAGCAAGTTGTCAAGCGTCTGAAATTTGATCATGTGTCCGTGGAGATGCTACAATGTTTGTAAGTGTGAAAATGATCGTAACTCACTTTCTTTCATTGCCATTGTAACTTCAGGTGGTCACTAAACAGACTGTTGTAAATCAAGGATTACCTGTATTTAACAGTGAGGCAAAAGGAAAATTACATTCAGAAAATACAGTTGACCGTGTGATGGTGGCTATTCAGAAAGTAGTTGCTATATGTGACTCAGATATTCTTGCATTATTGAACTGATTTCTTTCAATCTAATTGTGAGACAGTACTTGAATTTATATTGAGTTGTAGATAATGCCTGAATTGTATGAATTCCCAATTCAGCTCTAACTGCTGCAGCAGATGTTCTTGGATCTACACCCAAAATACATCTCAGATGCTGGGACTGTGTTTGTTCTAAAACTGTGGTTGAGTAAAGACCCCAAATTTCTGCTCCATACAAGAGCATTGTCGTAACCTTAGCCTTATAAACCTTGAGTAATGGAGCTAGGGAACCTGGGTAACTATGGTTCTTTAGTTTGAGCAATAGATTCAAACAGGCTTTTGCTCTAAATGTACTCCGTTGATGATGGCAGGCCCAAGATCCAGTCTTGGAAAAAGTTATTCCCAAATATACAAAGGTATTAACCTGCTCAATTGGTTCACCATCTAATTGCCACTTATGTCTCTGATGGTTTCTTCCAAACACCATTATTTTCGATTTAGATTTGCTAATGATTAGGGAGTATTGAGTTGTAACAAAAATAATGACTGGTCTTAATGCGTTCTATGTTTCTTCTCATTCTTGAATTAGGCTTGTCAACTTCCTTTCCCATTGCTGGGACCTTCTTCAATAGTTGGTTGGCTCAATCTGTACAGATCACCACAGAGAACATGGCAATGAGTGAGTGGTCCTTGAACAACGGCCATCGTGAAAATACAACTCCAGGCCTTTCTGAGGAACTTTTACAAGATGAAGAGACCTTATTAAGTTTCATGATGGATCATTCCTTGAAATCTCCATTGAAACATAGTGACACAACCAAGAAAACTAAAAGTAAAAATCGAACACACACCAAGAAAAAAACAACAAGAAATGGCTTAAATGCCCTCTTTAAAAGGCATCAAGAAGAGGATTCAAATAAATGGACTAACAGCAGTTATTTAGCAAATAACACCACTAAATCTTTATCCCATGATTTAAGAAACAGCAAGGCAGAGAAAAGCGTGGACAAGCTACAGTCAGAGCGCAAAGGAGTAGGTGAAATGAAAAAGACATCTAAGAAGGGCTCTTCTCATCCAGCACTTCCTCTTCCAAAAGCAAATGATTCTCAAGCGTCCCCGAGTCTCATAAATGAGGATGTCGTGAAATACACCCCAGCTGATCCTAACTGTCTGGTTCAAGTGCCTGATTCAGTAGGTAGTCTGAAAACAGTGGTGAGGTTCAAATTACCGAAAGAAGGCAAAGGGACTCAAAGACCACAGAACAAGACGCCTGAAATGCTTCGTGGACCTCCAGAAAATGAAAGATCAAAGGTTATTTTGCATCCTTTTGACAATGAGACTGATGGATACTTTTCAGATGCAGAAATGAGTGACTCTGACACAGAATCTGGAAGTGGCAGAGGGCACCACAGCCAGTTAGATTCAGGAAATGAGGATAATTTCAGAATGAGTATTTTAGCATCTTAATGCACCTCTGAGACCAGACATGACAGCTTTGTGAGGCCTAAATCCAGTTAACAACTGCCATGTTCAATTTCAACTGGTATCATAACAAAGGATTTTGGTTTGTTACTTTGTTTTTAATTTGTATATATAATTCAGAAATGAGCACTGTTTTTCCTCTCTATACGCTTGAGAAACAGCTCCAGGCTTCACCAATGTAGACTCCTATACGGTCACAGTAGTTAGGCTTTTGTCACATGTATATCTTGGTTACATAGAATTCAAGCATACACATTATTAAGGACATCAGTTTTCTGGGAGCAAGCAGGACATCTCAGGATTTTAATGAGGAGATCTGAGATTGCCAGCGCCTGTTGTTCATGCAGGGACGACAGTTTTATGGGCATTACTTAGGCAAATTGATTTCATGATCTGCCAGATGTTACTGTCTCTTTCAGGGCAGGTTTCAGAAGGAGATTACTACTATGGAAGCCAACATAGAACATGGGATAGTAAAAATAGATGTTCATAGGTATGTGTGTCTGTGCACCTGCACATGCATGTTCACATGTGCAGGGTTTGCCAGAGTGTGTGTCTGCGTGTGCAAGTATGAAGTAAAATAAGCGATTCTTTTTTTTTAAAGAAGCACAACAAGCTTATTTGAAGAAAGCACTTAATGGGTAGAGGAATACAACATTGTATTTATGGTCTACTAAACTATTTTTTTCCCTTCTTCCTCACCTCTTCAGTTCAATTAGGGTCCATCCAGGAGGCAAGAACCAAGATTTAACTCTTTATCACTCCAGCTATCAGCTGAGCAGCTCTATGAAGAGCCATCCAAAGCTCTCAGTAGATAGAATTTACAGATCCACGCTAAAGCTGCTCTGCTCCCTGTCATTATCTTTCCCAAGTAATTTGGGGTGTTATTTATACTACACATTGGTAAAACCTAAACCTTTGATTATTAGAGCCATTCCCCACAATTTCCTCAGGTTAAAGTAGCCTAGTATGGGCCAAACAAAGATCAGAAGAAGAAATGTTTCCATTACTCAGAGGGGGAATTATTCAAATAGCTTCAAAGAACTCCAGTCTGTGCTTTCATGATAACTCAAAATAAATCTCTGCTCATCTCTTTAGAAGCTGCTTCTGTACAGTAGCAGTCACTTGGTTGAAGAGGCAGCATCATTGAAACATTTCCTTTCCCATCTTACTTGTTTTTATGAACACTAATTGCATTGATGGCTTTTCCCCTTTATTTCCTTTCCTTTCAAAGTAAAAACTTGTTAGTGAGCCATCAACACATCCTAAGAGAGTGATTCACAGAAGTCAGCATTCTAAACATTTCAGTAATACTGTTACATCAGATGTTTCTAATAAGCCTTAAATGTTGTTTAAAAGCTGGTGTGACTTACGAGTCATGCAGATCTCCAAGTTTGCACTTCGTTACACTATTGATTCAATTTTGGCTTCAAAGGTTAGTCAAGGTTTTGAGATTTGCTACAAGCTTGATGGGAGTGGCCCCAGTGTAAGCTCAGGGAAGTAAAATAAAAAGACAAGTGAAATTCACTAAACATTTTTGCTGGTGGTAGGTAACTTTGAATACGTGTGTGTGTGTGTGTGTGTGTGTGTATGTGTGTATATGATATACATACACTTACACATACCCTTACATAAACCCACACTAGGACACTTTCAAACTGCGGGAGAAAAGCATCTTGTAATTCTGATGAATCTGTGAAATTATTTTATGGATGCCAAAGAATATAGTAAAATAGCACAGCCAGAAACCAGAAACTTAACTATGAGCAAAAGCTGTTGAATAACTAAAGGACTAAATCCGTATTCATGACCCACTTTGCAAGCTTGCTGAAGATGATGCTTTTTTCATTTGAACCACCTTCCACCATTGTGATTTCTGATGTCACTTGTTCACTGCAGTAAGAGCAATATTGGTTGTTTTTTTGTTCTCCGATGCCATATACTGGCGATTTTTTTGTGTGTTTTTTTGAAAGTCACATTATTTTTACCAGCCTTCTGAAGTCCTTACTACTCCAGTTGAGCTATAATTTAGAGAAATCTCTATTCTGGAAAGAAACCAAAATCAGTTGCCAAATACACGTCAGTGTTTTACTGATATAAGCTGTTTGCAAAATTATTTTTCAAATCATTGATCGAAATGGAACAGTTCAATTTTAGTAGCATAACATGTGGATTGGCAAGTAAATTTTATTCCATCTTCAAGGCTTGGTATATTCAGATAATGTTAAATACAGTAAATAGGACTTAGTTTTATCTTATCAAGCTTGCTAGACTTTAGCTACAATATCCTAGTTATGTCATACAAATAATCAATATGCTGCCTTTAATGGATCTTGCTTCCGTGCGCTTCAGTTCAACTATTGCTTTAAAAACGAGGAAAAAAACCAGAAATCTTGCTGTGTGTAGCTTCATTTGCCAGCTACTGCATTACTTGCTTGCTCACTCAATACAGGACAGCAAAAGGGGTTAACTTTAAAGAACAACCAAACTAAAGATTGATGTATAGAAGGATGGGACACTCCATTTTTTACTGTGAATGCTGTTGTGAAACAAGTTTTTTTTTAAAAAAAAAAAATGCAAAAGTAATTACTACTTTGCCATGGTCCAAAGTCTCCAGTGCAATCTTAACAGTGATATATATACCGGTAGATAAATGTATCACAAAAATCTCATTGAAAGTTGCTGACTCACAGTCTTCCTTAAAAGTGGAGGGAACGAGATAGCCTGTATTCATGTGGGACTTCACAGAGTCGAATGGAGTTTTCTATATGATACTATATGATACACTCATATTACTTTCATGTTTTTTGCCGAGACCAAATGTTCACAAGGCTACACTGGGCTTTGTTGTATGGAGAGTAAGAATTGTACGTGAGAAAAAGAATATCAAAGATTTCACACAAACACTGGAACCCATTTTTTTTCCTAATAACTTTAATTGACCTTCCCCTCACAGAAGTGGTTTGATGCCAGAGGGGCTTCTGCCAGCAAATACAAGAGTTTTCACTAATTCCTCCTGCAGCTTTCCACCTCTTACATTGTACATTACTGTGCGTTTCAGGCAGGTAGTATGAATTGGTAAAAATCCACATACAAACTTTAATTGTTTGTTAAAAATTTATGGGGAAGTATGTAAGCTCTTTCTCTGAATGACAGAACTCGATAACATTGCGTTCGTGGAGGGTATGTGTTTTTGCAAATGAGGAATATGGATTTGGATTTTTTAAAAAATATGCGCAGACCGCAAGTAATCACAAGCGTTCACAATGTCTCTAGCAATGTTTCTAAACTTTGGCAGCTTTTAAGAGGTAGGGACTGCAACTCGCAGAATTCTGGGAGTTGTAGTCCATGCCTCTTTAAAGTTGCCAAGATAACTACGCTGAAGTCCAGTAAGTGCCTTGGACTTGATTTCAGTCTGTGGGATTAAAGAAGAAGCCCTGCCAGCTGTTGTGATGTAATATGGAGGAGGACACAACTTCCGTTAGTTCAGTGGCTGCACTAGGGGGCGTGCTGAAGGTTGCAGTCCAAAAATGGGCAGGGCGGCTGGGAGTTTAAAGTGTTGAAGTGAGTGCCTTCAGCAGATAAAAGTTATAAGGCACATAGTTTATTGCAAATCCAAGCTACCCACTCTGAAGGCCATCAAAGGGATACCAGCGGGCCCATTTTCTGTTTTTATTTTGTTTGTGCCCCCAATAATAGTGTTGCTGTGTGGTGGAATAAACACAGTGAAATGCTCCAGATGGTTAAATCAAAGTCTTCTCTAGTATTTGAGGCTTGATATATCTAGCTAGCTGTGGAAGGGAGTTGCTCATCACACAACCCGGGGTTTTGTCACGGTTAAAATCCAACTTGGAATTACTTAAAGTCTGTTCTTTTGTGTTGTTTCCAGTAGTGTCTCTGTTAGCTGCTGCTCAGTTGACAGCTATGTGCATATTCGTCAAAACCCTTTTAAGGAGAATGCCAATCTTCCTTTTCTACTTAGCACCTGCCTCTTGTAGAAGCTGGAGAGATTTGCATAAAGGAAAAAGGAATTGTATGTGAAAAATATTTTTGATGCATTATAAATGTATTTTGAAATGAACAGGGGGGGGGGGAAGCATAAATGGTCTATTTTATTACATAAAGGTCTTTAATCCAATAATGTGTGAACTTCAGGCATTGACATTTGCACTGTAAAGGGTGAATCCTGTTAGCATCATGATTATGTATTAACATGGCTATAGTAAAGCTCATTTTTGTGTTCATTAATAAGGATCAAACATTGTTTTTGAAATTTTAGATTTAAATGGAATGTCTTAAGAGTCTAGTTTTGGGAAATGCTCAAATACACTCAAATTTCCCCTTCAATTTTTGGAAACAGAAGTTTTGCAGTGTATTTTGAATCTTTTGTTGATAGTTATTTTGACTGCATTTTTAAGAAACAAAGATTTGGCAGTGCTTTTCCTCAAAGCACAGTGGAGAATTAGCCATTTCTCTCCAAGGTGGTGGGGGAAAGGGTAGAATTCATTCCTGCCTGTTCTTGCAACCTGGCACAAGGCTCCATTTCCTATTACTAGATGGGTGTGGCAGTTTGGTTGTTCTTTAAGGGATCTCTTGCACACTTTGGTCCATTCCACACTGACATAATATAGGCCCACTCCGTATCAGTTACAGGAAACAATATGAATGTCACAGGAGGCAAAGGCCGCCTGTTTTCTTTGTTTCAAAGAAAGTGATGTGCCATTTGTTAATATAAAAGAGAAATATTGAAAATATATTGAAAAGAGCAATTTTAAATTATTTTTGGCTTATGTTGCAATATTTATTTTCTTGTATTAGAAATTCCTTTGTAGAGAAAAAAATGTATTTTTCATTAATGCAAAACCTATTTCTCCTTTTTGTACATTTTCCATGTTAGTTAATCCTTAAAGCAATATAATGTATCAAGGTTGTTCTGTGTGAAAGCTGTATTATGCATGCTGTTTGTGTTGCCTTGGAATAGGTCTGTCTGCCATAATTTTCATCATGTTTCGATTTAGTGTATGCTTTAATACACATTGGGACCATGGCCCATTTGCTTATGGAAAAAGAAATACCTTTGCATTCTTCAATGTGTTAGCAAATGCAGTCAATAAAGATGTGTTTTCTGTGTATCTTACCTGAATATTGAATATTTAGCAGGCCAAGGTAACTCGGTATTAAAGGAAACCATCATTAAAGGATGTCCACAAGTGTCCACAAGACTTTGACAAGAATATATGCAATATGAATTGTTTCTGTCAGGATGGATGACATAGTTCAATTTTAATTTCTTAATTGTGTGGCTATGCATGTGCCACAGTTCAAGAAAGGACAAAAAAGCTACAGAATGTGATATGAGCTACTCTTTTCAATAGTTTAGGGACAGAAATGGATGTCTCGAAAGAAAGAAAAGTGAGTGAACAAGATTTTTAAGCAAAGTGCTTATTTTGTGCTTATTTTCGTCTATTTTCTAGTTCACTAAACACTCCAGTGATTGTTTACACTCCTACACACAATCCAGAGAGCAAGAATTAAAGTTGCATGGAATGTGTGTTTTTAATGTTTAACTTACAAGATTTTAAATATTGAAACCTAGTGAAGAGGAGGATGGACAAAACAGGAGTTGATTGCAAAGAAAATGATCAGCTATATATGACAAGAACCTTTGTTATTAGCACTAAACAACTAAGTGTAAAATCATAGTTATGTATAAACAAGCCAAATGTATATGTTTCCTTTAATGTCATTGGTTTTCAAGTTAAATAAGAACAGTACCAGGTAGTCCTTGCTTAACAGTGGGTAACAGGGACCAGCTTTTCCAGCAATTACACTTGTTAGGCAAATCTTGCACAGTTGTAGCATCTCATGGTCATGTAATCATCATTTCCAATTTCCTGCTGGCTTCCCCATTGACCTTGCTTGTTGGAAGACAGCAATGAAGGTCACAAATAGTGATTACAAGACACTAACATAATTGCCAAGCACCTATGTGACAATCATAACTGCGTGGCAATGGTCGCAATTTCAAAGATCCATTGTAAGTCCCCTCCAGTGCTATTGCAACTTTGGTCACCAAAGAAGTATCCGTTCAACAATGGCTACTTGAAAGATAGTAAAAGCATCCTATGAGAAAGACAAACGACCTTGGATCTCCAAGTGCCAAAACACTGACTATTTACAAATAACAGCAGATATGTTAATCATATAAAGGCAAATAAACTAAGTGTCCCATTCTAAGGTTCATTTAAGTAGACAACCAGGTAAATGTGTTTAATAATAATAAGTTGGAAGGGACCTTGGAGGTCATCTAGTCCAACCCCCTGCTCAGGCAGGAAACCCTATACCATTTCATACAAATGGCTGTCCAGTCTCTTCTTAAAAACTTCCAGTGTTGGAGCATTCACCACTTCTGGAGGCAGGTTGTTCCACTGGTTAATTGTTCTAACTGTCAGGAAGTTTCTCCTTAGTTCTAGGTTGCTTCTCTCCTTGACTATAGTTTCCATCCGTTGCTTCTTGTCCTGCTTTCAGGTGCTTTGGAGAATAACTTGACTCCCTCTTCTTTGTGGCAGCCCCTGAGATATTGGAACACTGCTATCATGTCACCCCGCACCCTTCTCTTCGTTAAACTACACATACCCAATTCCAGCAATCGTTCCCTATATGTTTTAGCCTCTAGTCCCCCAATCATCTTTATTGCTCTTCTCTGTACTCTTTCTAGAGTCTCGACATCTTTTTTACATCGTGGTGACCAAAACTGGATGCAGTATTCCAGGTGTGGCCTTACCAAGGCATTGTAAAGTGGTATTAGTACTTCACGTGATCTTGATTCTATCCCTCTGTTAATGCAGCCTAGCACTGTGTTGGCTTTTTTGGCAGCTGCAGCACACTGCTGGCTCATATTGAAGTGATTGTCCACTACGACTCCAAGATCCCTCTCACAGTTACTACTATTTAGCAAGGTACCACCTATACTATACCTGTGCATTTGATTTTTCCTGCCTAAATGTAGAACCTTACTTTTTTCACCATTGAATTCCATTTTGTTAGATAGCGCCCAGTGTTCGACTCTGTCCAGATCCTCCTGTATCTTAAGCCTATCTTCTGGAGTGTTGGCTATTCCTGCTTGCTTGGTGTCATCTGCAAATTTGATGAGTTCCCCATCTATCCCCTCATCCAAATCGTTGATGAAAATGGTGAAGAGCACTGGGCCTAGAACAGAGCCCTGGGGCACCCAACTACACACTTCCTTCCATGTAGATGCAGTTCCATTGAGGACCACACGCTGAGTACGGCATGTCAGCCAGCTACAAATCCATCTGGTGGTGATGCTATCTAACCCACATTTTTCTATCTTATCAAGTAGTAGATTGTGATCTACTTTATCAAATGCCTTACTGAAGTCCAAGTAAATTATATCTACAGCATTCCTCTGGTCCACTAATTTTGTCACTTGGCCAAAGAATGCAATAAGATTTGTCTGGCATGATCTGTTTTTGACAAACCAATGTTGGCTTTTAGTGATGCCTTTGTTTGCATCAAGGTGTTCGCTGATTTGTTGTTTGATTATCTTTTCCAGAATCTTCCCAGGTATTGAGGTCAGGCTGATAGGTCTGTAGTTTCCTGGATCTATTTTTTTCCCCTTTTTGAAGATAGGAACTACATGAGCTCTCTTCCAGTCCTCTGGTAGTTCCCCAGTGCTCCAGGATCTTTGAAAAATATAGTTCAGTGGTTCTGAGATCACATCTGCCAGTTCCTTGAGAACCTTGGGGTGTAATCCATCTGGTCCTGGTGATTTGAACTTGTCTAGGCTGGACAGGTGCTCACTTACCATTTTCTTGCCTATCTTAACTTGCGTTTCTATTCTGTTTTTTATGGCACCGTTTTTGGTAGGTTGGACTGATTTTTCCCTTTATGTAAAGAAGGATGCAAAAAATGAGTTAAATAGTTTTGCTTTCTCCCTGTTGCTTTTCACCTTCTTGCCACTTTCCCACTAATGGACCAATCATTTCCTTAACTTTTTTGTTTTTCATATGTTGAAAGAAGCATTTTTTGTTATTTTTGACTTTGGTCGCAAGCCTTCGTTCATTTTGAGCCTTAGCTTCCCTCACTTCATCTTTGCAGGCATGGGCTATTTGCTGATATTCTGACTTAGTTATGTGCCCCTCTTTTCACTTCTTATACTTGTCCTTTTTATCTTTCAGTTTATCAGAGAGTTCTTTATGCAGCCATGCTGGTTTCTTTTGAGAGCTGTTATTTTTCTTCTTTGTTGGTATTGTGCTAGACTGGGCCTTTATTATCTCACTTTTCAAAATTTCCCAAGCTTCTTGAGTTGTTTTCCCCTTTAGGATTCTCATCCATGGAGAGTTGGAGTTATAAACAAAAAGTGGACAAAACACAGTTCTTCAGGTCCTCGGTTGCTAAGTGTAATTCTGAATTCATTTATGATCAAGACATACCAAGTGAGCTACCAATGACATATTTTAGTTGACTATTTAAGTTAAATATAATAAATGAGGTTATTGTCAAGCAATTTTCTCCTGAAGTTTTTAAAATGTAATGAAAACTTCTGGAAAGTTTTACCTACTTGCAATTTTTCCCTACTTCTGCAGGGAGGAAGTGGGGAGGATAGAACAGGTTTTTGTAGCAGCCACCCTTCAGTTTATCAGCTGTTTAGACTTTTGAAGGATTAGAAGGCAGTTAAGACATCAGAGAAATCTAAAAGCCCTTTAAGGCACAAGTCTTTTTTCCAGGCACAAACTGCTGCTGCATCTTCCAAAACGGGTGTCAAATTCACCGCATCATGTGACATATGACATGCCATGACTTTTTTTGCATTGCTGGAGCTGGGATGAGTATGGCCTCCCTATGATGCAACCAGCCCACAGACCAGCAGTTTGACACCCCTGTTCTAAAACAATGTACTTCAAAATATACTGCTCAAAAAAAATAAAGGGAACACAAGATAAGACATCCTACTATTAAATACAGTACATTGTGATGTTTAAGTGTTCCCTTTATTTTTTTTTTGAGCAGTATATTTCACTGATCCCCACTGATGAATCAGCAATACTAGCCTCCAAATCCTGCATTCTTTATCCTCAATATGGCCAAATGTACTGGAAATAGAAATTTTACTCATTCTTTCATTCATTCATTCATTCATTCATCACATTTCTATACCACCCATCTTACCTAAGTGATTCTGGGCAGTTGACGATAAAACTTATGATAAATCTAATTAGTTCCTAATATAATAATAATAATAATAATAATAATAATAATAATAATAATAATAAT